>JAOXJP010272250.1:0-20082 GCA_025762735.1 Platanus orientalis | reverse complement strand
ATATATATATATATATATATATATATATATATATATATATATATATATTATTTTAGTTGGATATCAGAAAATAATTAGATATGGATAATTAGCCAAAGATTTGATTGGATTCGGATGTTATCCATGACGAATATGTGTTTATCCATAATTGGTTCATTTATAATTAGATATTTTTTAATTGAACAGATATTTAATCAAAACAGATACATGTATATCTATATTTGCTTTAAACGAATATGAAAGTGAACCAGAGTCAGATAATAATCGGATACTTGCATCCCTACATGATACAAGGATAATCATGATCCATTGCCATTGGGAAGTATGATTTTTCGAGGCATTTAACTCCTCCATGACATTGACAATAACATATAAGTTATCTCAATCTTCGAGGTATTGTTGCAATATTGATTGAAGACCTTGACAAGAAAATAATTGAGACAAAGATGGAATGGAGAGAGAGAGAGAGAGAGAGAGAGAGAGGATGAAGGAGACAAATCAATGAGAACCAGGTGGGGTAAAGGTTTCTTGGGATCAAACACAATAACGTTAACTTGTCAAGGTTGAAAACTCCAAGCTTCGCCAGTCAATTGGGGATTCCATTTCCTAATATTTTATATAACTAAATCAAGGACAAAAAGGATATTGTATATTACAGAAATCCAATTTGGGTAATATTTTGAATTACCTTATTATTTGGCAAATTTGTCAAACTTTTGATTCAATTTGACAAAATTCCAAATAAATATTAAATTTTCATAAAATTCTTAGAGATTTCTGCATGGCATCTTGAAGCTGCATGGATGGATATCATGGTCAATCCAAGCCATCCATCGAGAGGTGATCCTCTTGATTGGCCACGTGTACAATACCCATATATCACTTTATAACTAATGGTCTATTCCCTCATCCAAACAACTGAACCTTTTATGTTTTTGTATAAAATAAAGGATGTGTGTTTGCTGAGATCTAATTTTTTTTTTTAAGATTTCAATTTTTTCTAAAAGAAGTTTTTGAGTGCTGTCTTTTTTCCACTCATAAATCAATTCATTTTTTGAGTTTTTTTTTATCAAGCTATATTTTTTATCATTTGTTTTGGAGATCTTTTAATTGTAATAATCAAGAAATTTTGATTTTTCCTAGTACATCTCAACCAAATTAATGTAGTCAAAGTGATTCTTGTTTTTTTTTTTGTTTGGGTGGGGATAGGAGATATCATATCCAGAGTTGGTGGCCAAAACTTTTTGACATTCTACTAGACGTTCTTGTTAGATAAATAGTGATGAAGCACACATATGAGATAGTCTTGGCCTTGCTATAATTTTTACTGAAAGAATCTCTTGGGTTATTGCCAATATAAACCAACCAACTTTTAGTGCATCATTTATAAGATTTGCCTAAATTGTATCTTTTCTGGTGTATGACGCCTTTTAAGCTAGAGATCTGGTCAATTCAAGCCGCTTAAGCATATTGCAGGAACAAAAAATTATGGGTTATTTCTTCTTTCTTTTCTTTTTTTTTTTAATGGATTTTTTTTATCTTTTGTATTTTTTTTATTCATGCAGTACACTCAAGTGCTTGAGCTGTCACATTTTCACACATTGGCTGTTGGGGGTATTTTTGTCTAAAAAACACATTTTATCTTCGTAAAAGTAGGTTAGTTATGATAATCATAAAAAAGATTCCTACATCGTGGGCTCCGTCAAGCATTGTTGGGACGTCACACATCGAACGTCCCATCAACAACTACTTTTTCGACACGTGTCACATGAATAGATTTTTCTTTTGTCGATTCTGCGTTGAAGAGAAGTAGAACTGTTGAAGAAAAGGCTCCCCATTTGCGGACTCGAAACGCGGCAGCTACGCGGATTCACACAACGTAGTTTATTGTACTTTCGGATCCGAAACCCTGGATTGGGTTTACGAGTCCTCCACGTCTCCCTCACACAACGATCCGCCACGTGTACGGACGCAGCGAATAGGGAGCAAGCGTGTCACACTTTCCTGGGAAGCTGGGAAAACGGAAGATGCCATTTTCCATTTGGATCGGCGCCGAGCCGATCGATAAGGTAGTGGGACCCACGACCTGGTGAGTGAAGACTGTGTTTGGATTCCTCGGAGAGAAATCCCGCCAGTTCCTAATTCAACATGCGACACAACACCTGTTTAGAGTATTTTGGTAAATATGTATATATAAGATATCATCCTTGTCTATATACTAAAACACAGACCTCTGTTGGCGTTCCATTGATTGACACATGATGTGTTTTGAATTTGGTGTATCTTTTCGGACACCTACTTTGTCAACAATTGCATCAATCAAATGATGGTTTGATGGAATAGCCATAAACCTGAAATGGCCTTTTAAGTCAATAGTTTATACCAATCAAGTGATTTTAAAAGCATGTTTTCCGCAAGCATCCACAAGCAATCTTGCTCAAGCTTTCAAGTAGAACAAAAAAACGAAAGAATTCAAACCCAAGGTATAGCCTAGGTATTTGCTTACCTTATTTTTGTTATGTGACAGCTGGAGCAAAATGCTTACGCATGCTTGCGAAAACTTTGCTTGAGTTGATCTTTTGCCTTTGGTAACATATATAAAATATGATGCCCTTCAATTACAACAATCAATAAATGCATCAAATATGGAACTTTTAGTAATTCAATTACCAATATCAAGCAATGGTTACCAGTGCCTCTCCGGGAGAGATGGTTAAAACTAAAAGCATTGGTACTCATGAGAAAACTCAAAAATTTAGTAGTCCATGGATCAATCCAACAACAACAAAGTCAAGTGAGCTCTTTTCTACTTTCTTATTCTAGCCAAGTTACACAGCATTAACCCTCCTTATGTGCAAATAATTGACCTCTCAATGTGTATTTGGTTGTTCGGATGCAACAGTAGGTCTCCAAAAAGAGACAAATGTCAATCCATGACATGATTAGAGACATTTTTTCATCACAGATAATCATTCTCCCTTCATAATATTGTTCTTTACCAAAGGATTAAAATCATTTGTACGTGATAGAATATGATTAAATCAAGTTAATTAGTTCTATTGATTTATTTTGTTATTTTAGTTTAGAAAGTTTGTTAGTATTCATTTAAGAATTTGTTAGTTAGGATTCTTGGTTTTCTTGTTTTCTTAGAATCTTAGTTTCTTTACTTTAAGTTTTCATATATGAAGGAGTCTAAAATGTGTGGTATAAAATTAGAAAGGATTATTGAAGAATGAAATTTATTTTTGATTTCAGAAATATCCCTAAAATATTTTATTTTCTCAAAATTTTTCTTTGTTTCTTTTGGAAACTAGTTCTAAAAGTTTTGAGATAGTATTTGTTGATCTGTTTAGGGGTTTGAGTTCCTACAATATGTTTATTAGGTTTCTAATAACCAATACCTTAATAAATAACTAAAAAAAACTAATGTTAATAAAAAATAAGACTTTGTTAAAGTGGAAAGAAATAAGGTAGAACCCTAAATAGGGTGTATTTAACCACGTCACATTCTTTCCTTGTGACAATTTCCTCCCAACAACCCACCACCACAAAGGCAAAAAAAGGCATTTCCTTGCCTTGTTCGTTATGAGAAATTTTCAAAAGAAAAATTTGAGAAAGAGATGGGACTGCATGTCACCAACATTTTCCTCCAAAAATATCTATAATTTTTCTTTGAGAGAAAATATATAGGCTCCCAACATGGCAAATTCATTCAAGATCTAATAGCTCAAGCCGCTTAAGCGTACTACATGAAGAAAAAAAGAAACACGAGTTTTATGTCTTTTTGTTCATGCAGTATGCTCAAGCACTTGAACTGATTATTGAGGAATTAAGAAAGTACCATACCAGATAAACGGTCTTGACACTTCACCTGAGTCCTCCATGTGACACAAAACCCATGTACGGTGGCATAGTGAAATGGATTTCCCCTTCCAAAAATTACACATAAAAACACATTTTCAATGATTTTATGTATCTAACCTAACATTATGTAAAGCCTATTACTAGAGAACAAATACAATAATAAAATTGGGCAACATCATTGAAAGTTATGGTTGAAATGGCATTTTGAGTGGTGGGGAGCCTTTGAGAAAGCAGGCTTTATGATAAATTGCGGCGTTATTTGGAAGTACCCAACCTACTTAAGTAGATACAAAGGCTTGAAAATATTGACAAAGTTTTACTTTCACAAAAAAACCGAAGAGTAAAATCAGCCTCGTAGAAAAGTTTGTTAAGATTGAAATTACTTCATAGTGACATACAAAATACCTCAATAATCAGCTCATGTGCAGTGCAAGTACTTGAGCGTACTCCATAAATGAAAATTCTACAAAAGACCAGAAAGACTGACAAAAAGATAGGGTGGGCTGTCAATGATCCGATTTTTATCTTAAATATGATTCAGAAAAGCAAATTTGGATTCATCTATATCCAATTCAAAAATATATTCGATTCGAAAAATAAATATTTGAATCATAAACGAATCAAATTCGATATCACTTACATCCGCCCCGAAAAAAATCTGTTTAAAAGAAATTTTGAAACACGGGAAGACAAACAAATTAGTGCAGCAGGTCCTTTCCCATTAATAAATATGCAACACCGAACTAACTGTTGGATGATTTAATCCAACTGTTACTACACATCCCCCTTGTGATATATAATGTTTTTAATTTTTTTTTTTGTATTAAATCTAACCCTCCCGGCTCCTAGTCTCCCTCTTCCTTGCGTTGCCGTTTGCATGCTGCCTGTTGTTGTCTCCAAGTCAGGAAACCCTCTCTCCTGCGTCTCTCTCTCTCTGTCTTCTCTCTCTCTCTCTCCTGCGTCTCTTTGTCTGTCTCTCTCTCTCTCTCCATCTCTCTCTCTCTCTCTCTCTCTCTCTCTCTCTCTCTCTCGTTCCTATATTGAAATCAAATATCTGAAATCTGAATCTGATATTTGAATATTTTAACGAATTCGAATTTGAAATGTATAAAAGAAAGTTTGTCAAATTTTGAATCGAATTTGGCTATGTAATGTTCATATTCGAATCAAATACGAATATACCTATATTCAATTTGTATTCGCTCCGTTGACAACCTTACAGAAAGACAAAACCCTTTTTTTTTTGTTTATATAGTACATTTAATGCTTGAGCTAATTAGATCCCAAAAAAATGAGGGATCAACAAGTCCCAATAATGATATGGTATATGATATAATATGTATGACACACGGCTACAATATAATTGTTTTAACATTTATGTTCCCCCCCCCCCACAATGCTAACCTCCCTTGGGGGGGGGGGGGTTGTAAATCACTTCCAGCGCTGACGTGCCCACTCCCTTGACCCCTAGCAGACAAGGGGGAAACGGACACAATCCTCTTCGCTCTCCTTCCACAAGTGGTGAGGGTCTTATACATTTTGCAAAAGAAAGAAAATGTTTTATGATAAAAATGTTTGTAGTGTGTATGGTGAATGATAAGCTGACATGTTTTGTGTTGGGGGTTTAAAACATCCAAAAAAGTATTCAGATGAGAAAATAGGTGTTCAAAAAAAGACACCAAATTCAAAATCCCATCATGTGTCAATCAATGACACACTTATAGACGTCTATGTCAACACAGAATCATTCTCCCTTTAATGCTTAGATGGGATGAACCCTTAACCTCTTTCCTTGAGAGATAATATTGCAATCACTCAGGTAAGGGGCGTTGGCTGTGTGAAAGTGTTTTATAATACAAGATTGTTTATATTCCCTTGACTGTACAACCTCTCTCTTTTACTTATCACTTGTAATGAAATCATTTTGTTTTAAATTTCTATGGCATTCGAAGCCGTAAGATAATGATTCAAAATGAAGTCATTCAGATTCATATTAATTTGTTAAGCAATTATATTGAAATATATTAACTCCAACCTCTCTTATAAGCATTTATCACAAAAAAAAAACTTCCCATATAGGGTTTATAGGAAACACGGGTAATTGTTTTATTTAAGATGGTATCAAAATAGGTTTTAGGTTACAAGATCAAATCCCTTGTGGATGTAATTATTCTCTTGGACTCTGTGTGCACATGCATGCACATTTTTTGGACTCGCACCTGGCTCCTCTGCATTCATTGTCTAAGAGTGTCCCTCTTGATGGGAGTGTTGAAGTATATTAAGTTATTAACCCTAACCTCACCTATAAACCTTAGCGTTTTAGGAGAGATAGTTAATTGCTTTATATAAGAAATTAAACATGAAGTCATCTTAGGTTTTTCTAGAAAATGAAATGGTTTATGTTATCATTCACATTTTTATGATAAATAAAAAACCAATCATTTTCATTGGGGGCTCATATGCACTCAAATACTAAGGCAGACCAAAATGAAATGTTTTCATTCAAAATGACAACCAAGTAAGTGATCCAGACATGATATTTGAATAATTCCACTCTTAATTTCCGTCGGATCTTGAAGTTTCCAACTTTTTTAATAGAAAAACCCTCATTAAAGGGGATCCTTTCGTCACGAGGTCACAAGATTCAAATAGACTAGGTGAAGAGAATGTGACATAGCTAGAGAACACTTGAAACCATTTCGGGCTGCCATGTGTACAATCCCATCCTCATCCAAATCTTTTACTCTGATAATCCATCTAAGCAAACTTGACCCTTTTTACTTATTTTTTTATTGCCTTGTTAAAGCCTCTTGTTGGCAGATTATTCTGCCGGGGCAAGAGTCGGACATTTGAGGGTGTGTTTCTGTCTCCTTATGCTAGCAGATTTATAAGGATCCACTGGGCTTGAGGTGCGACGACCCCAAGAGCAATAGTTAGATAAACATCTCAAGTTCCAAGGTAATAATATCGAAGTAAAAAAAATCTATAGTATAGGACTCTGTAGAGAGTGGTCTCCAATGATGCAACAATCAACCCACAATTCCTAGTGCTTTTGCTCGCTTTTTCTGGGCCTCAGATCCTCTGCGCCGCCTCCTTGTGCGACTTTGTGAGCTGAGACACAAGGGGAGTGATGTGACATCTCCAAAAAGTGAAATGATACCCCCTTGTGTCTCGGCTCACGAAGTCACACAAAGGGGGGCGGCGCAGAGGATACTCTCCCCTTTTTCTGACCACCAACTCTGTACAATGGGGCTTGAATCATCTCCCATTGGGTTGGAAATATGGAAAGGACATGTTATACCCAATTTGTCTGTCCGCCCACCTCTTACACCACACACACAAAAGGTGAGGTATATAGGGTTAAAACTGTAAAAACGGTTTTTAAATGAAAAAATATGTACTCATAAAAATGGAGTTTACAAGGTTAAAAGTTTAAGTCCACAAAAAAAGTGTTCAAGTGAATACTTTCTCTTTATTTAAGAGACCAAATTCAAAAACCATAATGTGTCAGCCTGTGATGTGAGAACACATATGAAATTACTTATTTGAGCATAACAGATCCTTTTCCTTGGAAATGTACCTCACAACTAGGGGTCTCGAAAATTGGAATGAAAAAATCCAGTCCAAGATCCGAACCATTATGTATATAATATATGTATTATATATAACTTTTTAAGTCTTTTAAAATCATCAATATTTTATAGTTTAAATGGTACAAAGTTTTTTTGAATTTTTTTTAGAGTTTGACTTTTTCTTGGAGACGATCAAATTCAGAGAACCATAAGAATTGATTGGTGGGACATTTAGAGATTATGAGGGACTGGACATTGTGTAAAAGATGTTTCAGACGGTTGAAGCAGTCAGTTTTGTAGGAAGATAAAAATTGTCGATGTGGTTAGTATGGAAGTGAACCGAGGGAACTGAGTTGTGGGATAAGATCATGGATTTTGAAAGTTTGGGACAATTCTTGAGTTTGACTCTTAGTAAAATTAATGATTTTTTATAATAAATAATTCTTAGAATTTAAATATATAATTTTCTAAACTTTTAAAAGTTTCTATGTCAACAAGTCAGATCATTATTTATATTATATAATAAGCTTTAAGCTTGAACCTAAATATCAATATTAATATTATGTGAAATTCATGATCCGGCTTGAGCATAATATAATGGACTTGAGCCAGGCCTACATGACCCCACCCATGCCCACCCATAGTCGCAACTAATGATTCAGCTTGTGACACAATGTCCAACAAAGAGTATTTTAGTAAGTAAAGAAATATATTTTTAGATATTTACCTAAACAGCCTTCATTAGGTAAATGAACACAGTCATGTATACCCATTGTATATTGACCTAAACACCCTCCTTTACCTCAGTGTATTACAAAGATTCCCTTTGTCAAACATTGATTGGTGCTGGCGTGGAATCGCTCCAGCCCGACCTGAGATGGTTCGACTTCAGAACAAAAACCCTCGCCCAGCAAGCCAGCGTTGGTCCGTAGAGCCGGCAAAAATTATCGGCTCAGCGCGTCACGGAGACAAAAACGGTCATAGCCGTCGCCGTTTACCAGATCAGCAGTGCCGTTAATTAGCTCAGCACACGCTAATTTTACACCTGTTCTTGTCTCACTTTTCCTTGTATATATTTCTGCAGCTTTGATATTTTTTTAATTTTTGATGCTCGTTCAGATACTCTCGCTCTGCTTCTTATCTCCTCTCCCTCTATCTCTCTCTCTCTCTGCTTGATTTTCTCTGTTGGAAAATCTAAAATTTTTTCTGTGAATCTTCTAATCTTTCGAGGAAAGTACTCTAGATGTCGTTGCGATTTTCAAGGTACTTTTTTTTTTTCTTAATCACTTTCGATTTGAGCTGATATGACTTGTTTTTGTTCTCTTCTGTGTATAGATTATGCTAAAATGGTGGAAAAGTAATTTTCTTTTCTTTAATCTTTGGTGTTAGGGATTGTTCTCTGTGATAATTTGGTTACAAATGGATTTTATGCTTTTATCTGTTTTTGTGTCTAATAGATTGATGTTTTCGTATTCTTTTCTTTTTAGTTCATTATATGCTGTTTTGAGCTTTAGGTTTTGGTGATATCTGTTTGGTAGTTGTTAGATTTTGCAGTTATTATTATTATTATTATTATTTTTGCAGTTTTCTGCTTTTAGTATCTGTCTTAAAGAAATAATTAATAGTCTTGATCTGGTTGATTTTTTTCTTCTTTGGTAGATAATCTTGTTTTTTTTTGGATTCTGTAGTTGTTCAAGTGTTTTCTGCTTCCTTGAGCTGGTTGTTTTATTTTTCTTTGGTACAAAACTTGTTTTGTTGGATTCTTAGCTAATGAAGTATTTTCTGATTTTAATCTTTATTTTATGGATTCTGTAGTTGTTTAGGTGTTCTCTGCTTTGTTGAGCTGGTTGATTTTTTTTTTCTTTCTCTCTTTGGTACAAAAACTTGTTTTGTTGAATTCTTATTTAATTAAGTATTTTCTGCTTTTAATCTCTGTTGTAAAGAAAAAATCGATATCCTTGATCTGCTTGAATACTTGTCGTGTTCTTTTACTTCATTTTAAGTTATGAGTGTGGACTTTTTGCTTGTTTTGGTGAATATTTTCTGTTTATGATGGTTTTTGTGTAGAAATCATGTCCTTCAAGTGTTTTGGATTTTGATTTTCTGCAGATCTGAAGAATTTTAGGAGTTTTGTAGCTATAGGCCAATATTTTAATTTGAAGTAATAATTGATATCTTCTGATGTTTTAATGGAGGAATAAGCTCCACAGATAAATTGCTACGCATTTATCTTTTAGATCTGTTTAAATGTTTTCTTTTCTTAATTCTGACACTCAAGCTTCTGGGTTGGATCAAACTTCAAAGTGGTATAGTTATAGTTACCCAACGGTTTATCATCCTGACAGGTGGAGTTGGTCTTCAGAGTTGAGTGGAACTAATAAGAAGATCTATTTGGATTCATGCTTCCAGAACTTTGACAAGATAATGAATAAGGATAAATTGGCTTCAGAATTATCTTTAACTTATCTATTGTTTATTCTCCTTTACTTTGATGCTTGAACTTCTGGGTTAGCTTGAATTTCACTGAGGGACACCTATATAAACCCAAGCTTAAACTTCTGGTTTTTGAGTTGTGCCCTGCATCATTTAATCTTTTTCAGTATGGATGCAGGGATTTGAATGAGTAATTAGTTTTCATGCTACTTATAGTCACTAAATTATACTTAAAAAATGGGGAAAATGTTTAAATGAAAGTATATAGTTTTTGTATACTTCTATGATTTCGGTTTCATCATGCTGATTTTTTAGAAGCTTTATGTTCCAATATTTATAATACATGCACCATGGAGGCTGGTTCTGCCCTCTGGACAGTTATCACACCTGGCCAGTTGAGTCATCAATATCTACCGTTCAGTTGGTGTTCCACCTTGAAAAAAAAACTCAACGATCATAATTGTCTGGGAAACTAACCTCTCCAAGGAAAAACCAAAAAATGGAATGACCAAAATGTGTCAAAAGGCCAGGTGAAAACACCCCTATGCTGGGGTTGTGTCATTGGTTGGGATTTGTTTTGGACTGTGCCTCATCTAATTAATGAGCTCATGATGAATGTTTAGATTGATGAGTGGAGGGTCACTTGTAGCTGGTAATTGAATCACCCACAACCTCATCCTACTGGTGTTACCATATTTTTTTTTCCTTGAGTAAAAGTAAAATATCTCATAAGGGATAAAGAGAGTTAATGGTGCTTTACTTTTATCTGCAGGGTAACTTTGTGCCCTTTTCGTTTTATTGCCTTTTAAGCTTCTAGTTCTCACTATTCTTATTTATCTTTCTAAATTTTGCGTATAATGCTTGTCAAATTTAACATTAGTTCCATCTGCCTTCATGTCTTTCAAATAACTTCAGTTACTTATTCAGTTGCTTACGTCTCATTTAGATTTTATATCATCTTCTTCTGTTCTTTTTTTTTAAATCTTTTTGTCATGTTATAGTGAAAACTACGGTTTATGCACACATTAGATGACTCCACACATGTAATCTCTGAAAATGTTAGGGCTGGAAAAAAGAAGAAGGAAAGATTGCTCAAAATTTTGTGTACTGAATGGTAATAATATGTCAGACATGTTTTAGGCATGGTATGTGCTCAAATGTTAACCTTTAAGAAGTGAGTTGTCCCTGTTATATAGGCATGGAGCCCGGAGTTTGGGTGCCACTTGGCTCCATGTATGTAGCTCCTTGTATTCATATTTACTTGAAATTGGAGACTGGACAATCTTGTATAAATTGAGGATATGGAAGAGACAAGGTGGGCTCAGATGTGAATAGCTGGAGGAAACGGTTCACACAAAAAATGGTTACGTTTTTTGAGACATGTCATCTTGGAATAAGTTTGAAAGTTGGTTTGAGCTCTTGCAGATGTGGATGGATAGATGGCAAGGACGCCTACTAAGTACTAACCATAAGGATTGAGTATAATTTGGAGTGTCCATATTCTATGTTCAATTAAAATTGGTCATTGTGATTGCTGAGATTTTTTTTTTTTTTGGGGGGGGGAGGTGGTTGGTGACTGGTTATTTTCTTTCTTGAATTTCTGAGATTATGGACTCTGTACATGTTATTTTGTTGAAATTATTTGGTCAATTTTAATTGGTGATTAATTGTTTTCTTCACTTGAATTTCTCAAGGAGTTATTACTTATTAGGCTAAGATGATATTTACTTCCATTTCATCCATCATAAGTGTGCATATGTAGTGGTTTGGATTTAAAAGATATGGATTGATGTATGACTTTCCTATTTCACCAATTTAAGTGTGATTGGTGCTTGGCATTAAAGGCTTTCCTCTCAAGTGCTTGTTTTCTGGATGAATTAATTGAAGAAGAAACAAGTGTGCAAGATGCATGCTTCAAGAATAGACATGGTGAGCTTTTAGATAGTAAAATGATGGAGAAGAATTTCAATCTCACTTTGACAAGCAGAAGTGCACACAGGAGATCAGCCAGTCCAATTTATTTAGGATTTTTCTGATAGATCATAGTAAGAGACACGTGGTGGGCATAAAGTATTTGTTGTGCTTTTGTGAAGTTGCATGGAGTTGGCTGGCTGGCCATTTGGTTCTAGAGTTCATATAGTGTTAGCGATCCTTCTTGTGCTTTGCTTTGGGCATTGGCAAGGAAAGGAATATCATAATCTTTGATGGTGAATTTGAGTCATGGATAAGATATTTGAAAGGTTTTCTTATTAAAAAAGAAAAAGAAAAAAAGAGATAATTGAAAAGTATAGATTGTTTAGTGACAGACTTTTACAGGATCATGCTCAGCTTATTTTTTGGTGATAAAGATTTTTATAAGCTTGAGGAGACAATGGTCTTCAGGTAGCTTGAAGCGGTGTTAGTACCAAAAGGCCCCAAGTAATTTGCCTGTGATCACCCATAAAGTTTAAAGTCCTCAATTTTGGCGTAGCTCCAATAGCTTCCTAGGATCAACTGACACTAGTAGCATGTTACAAGATGACAATAGTAATTTCATAGTGGTTTTTTTGTCTGATTGGTGTTACATATTCCAATGAACTGATTTTATGTTTTTTTTGGGAGAGACTCAGATTTCTGCTAAATTGTTTTCATTTCTCTAAGTTGTTGAAGGAGGTTTTGTTAATATGACTATGGTGCAGCCAATGTGAAGAAATTGATGTACGTGCTGCCCCACGAGAGAGCTAGATTCAAGGATTAGGAAATCCGTGGAAGATTCCTTTATTTCAAGGCTTGAGGGTTGTTTCCGGTTTATTTTATTTAAGTCTATTTTATTTTAGGGTTTTAGGAATGAGTTTATGGAGTGTTTTTAGTGAGAATTTAATGTTTTAGGGTCTTAATGTAATAAGGCTTTAAGCCAAAAGAGTTATTTGCAATTTTAGAAGTCTTAGGAGTCTTTTATAGTTTAAAAAATGGGTTTTTTTAGTACTTGTAGTGCAACCACTTAGTTTAGAATTTTAGAGTCGTAATTTTTTTGGATAATTATTTGAGAGTCCTAAACTGGGTCGCCCCCTATTTTAGAGTCCTAATCAAATAGGACTTTTAAATGAAGTCTTTAAATTGATGGTCCAATAGGATGTAATATAGTTTTGAGAATTATGGAATAAAGAAGTTTTTTTTTTTAATCCAACTTGTAGAGTCTCTCTCATCTACGAGTGAGGTAAGCTTTCTCTCTCTTCGCTCCTCCCTCTTTTCTTTTCTCATTCTTCTTCTTTCTCTCTTTCTTGTTTCTTGAATAAGATTCTTTCTTGCTGACTATTGTTTCTTTAAATAAAGAATTATCAAGAATCACCAAGAACCCATTCAAGATCCTTTCTTGTTAGGTGTTCTTAAACCTAAACCTGTCAGATTATCCTTTTTTTTCTCCCTAAATTTTCTCATAGTTCTTGTGCAACCTTGCTTCTTAGTTTTCTGGTTTCTTTTTTTATGGATGGATTAGTTTTCTGGTCTCTTGAATTTCAAGATTCCAAGACCTGAGTTTTTATATAGTTTAATATGGCTAGAATTGTCAGCATCTTTTGAAATTGGGTATACATACCCCTCATATATGTCAGAATCATTCCATAAGATCTCAAAATTTTCTGAGGCATGACTAGGGGTATTTTGGTAATTTTGTGGGTTCTGCTCAGAAATTTCAGAATTGCCCTTCAGGTCTTTTCTGCTATTCTTTTATTTCCTTTTTGATTCTGTTTCATCAATATCTCTTATTTAATTCCTATTTTTTATTCCTCAGCTTTCTTTGAATCATATTTGGGTGTTTTGAGGTTTTGAGGTAGCCTTAATTTAGATGGAAACAACTTTAGGGTCTATATTCAAATTCTTTTTTTTTTTTTTTTTTCCTGTTCCTTAATATTATTTGGGCTATCATTCTACATCAGATTATATGGGTATTGGAAACAGGCGTGGTCGGATCTGAGGCTCACTTTTATAATATGTTGATAGTTTGTTTATTCTTGGATATGTTTAGCTAAACGAGCTTGCGCTAGGAAGGGTTTGTTTGGCTTGGTTAGATATTATATTATACATTTAATTAATAGAGGTAAAAAGGTTTTCTACACACATCATGTTAATTCCTTCATTACACATTCTCCCTTTTAGCCACATGAAGGGGTAATGTACCAATCCAGATCATCCATTTGATAGAAACCCTCTGAATTGGGCACAACTGTTGTTCCCTAGTCCTCACCAGTCGCATAATGAACACTATAATGGACTCTTCCACTAGGTGTTAACTGTTGGAGTTTTTATGTATAAGTAACGATTAATTTCTTATTGAAAAAAAAATGATTAATTCCATTTCAGAGCAAAAGAAAAGTACTAATGAATTGACTACTTCTAAAGGCAGAAAACTACAAAGGTATACAGGATAATGGCAGCACTCTCTTGAAACAAGAAAAAAAAGGCAATCAAGAAACACCATGAACATCTCAAACTCAAGGATCAACCACAATCTTCCTCATTTGAAAAATGCTTATATGCATGCTAAAAATGCATTTTTGAGCAGACAATCAAGTAGGGACCTATAGGACTTAATTATTTAACTAAAAAAAGGACCATAGAATCATCAACATATAAAATACATAACCCAGCCAACTTGGAAACTAAACTAACCCCACATATCATTTTTGTTTCCAGAAAACAATTTTGTTTCCGATGACAAAAGCCCACCTAAAAAACTAAACAGAATGAGAGGGTGATTTTCTTTAACCCAATAATAACATGAGTGCAGGGCATGAAACACAGCATATTCCTCAAACTAAACAGACAGCACTCTCTTTGATGGAACACTGAGCCCATGAAAACATGGTCTAGGGACACTCCCTGCCTGGCTAACTCATCAGTGAGAGCCTGCAGATCTTTGTCTCCACTTAAACGAGATGTTCAAAGTACATGCAAGAGTTTGAATCTGTCTGATAAGATGAGAGAGTCTCCATGAGCTGCCCTGACCTTTGATGAACAACCCAACAACCACAGTTGAATCTCCCTCAACCAGAAGCCTTTGGAAGTTTTGTGAGTTGGCTTCCTTGTGACCATGAATGAGGGCTAGTATCTCTGCTAATGTGGAGCCACCAATACCTGCAGGGCCAGAGAAAGTGAACACCACGGCACCAGTACTCCCTGAAAGCATGTCAGTACCAGAGGGCCTAGTGTTCCCTGTGGAAAATCCATCAAAGTTGAGTTTTATGGAGTCCACTGAGTTGGGGGGACTAACAAGGGGTGACTGCAGGGTAGAAACGAGAGGCTTGACCATGTGTGACCAGTCTCTCACAATAGAATCCTTGGACATTCCATATATCTGTTGTAGCAGTCCTGTGAGCTATTCTAACGGTGGTATCGTCAAGTGCAATTTGCAAGTTGTGAAAACTGTCTTGAAATAATCTTGAATAATAAACCCGTTCAGATTGTGCATAGGTTTACAACCAGAACACCTCTCCACATTTAATTCCCCTTTCAATAGGCCCCCATATACCAACTTCTTAGCAAGTCCAGATAAGACCCAACTCAAGTCAAAAACATTCAAAGAATGGTACTGTGTTCTTTTATCAAAGTCAAAATTGATTAATAGTTGGTTGACCAATCCTCCTCCTCCTTGCTCGTGAGGCAAACATGAGAAAAAATGTACCATTTCTTTTGCCTCTTGTGGAGCATATTGTACATGCTCACCTTTTGACAATAGAAGATATGGAATGGTCTTTCTTGAGGGTTGAGGAGTATAGATGAGGGAATCTCGATCTCAAAGGGTGGTCACCCCACTAGAGGTCCTCCCAGAAACTAACCCAGATGCCATATTCTACATCATATCTAATAAAGGGAATGAATGTAGGGAGAAGGCAATGGATGCCTTTCGAAGTACAGAGAAGGGTAAACTAGTTGGCTAGTAATAGTCTGAGCTTTAAAGACCATATTTTGCTTTTGTCATTGAGTACTGCAAACTACAGGGTTCTTTTGGGAATCAAACAATCAATTTGATAAGAGGGAGATATTTTTCTCCTTCATTCTACCAAAATCTAATCTCCTTTTACCCTTGACAGATTGACAGTATCCTATTTTATTAGGTGATCCTTTTTATTGTTTCTTGGCTCCCACAAGAATTTTCTCTGTATTTGTTCTATAGCTAAATGACACACATGGGGGACTTTGAATACTGATAAATAGTATACTGGTAAGTTTTTGGAAGTAGATTTAATTAGGCTGAGCCTTTCGCCTAAAGAGTATAATTCTTTTTCATGAGGTTGATTTATTCGAGAAATTTTCGACCACAAGATTTCAAAACTCAACCAATCTCGAGTTTGCTCCAAGGGGCAGTTCTAAGCACTTCAGGGACCATCTTTGAACCTCACACCCAAATATAAGCGTGAATCTCACCAATCTCACCAACTCTCCATCCTTGGTATTGATCCCTGCCATTCTACTTTTTCTTAAGGCTAATTCTCAGCCTTGTTATTCTTTGGAAGCATTTAAGTATCTTCTAAGGTTCATAGTCCATGGTCCATGATTCTTGCTCACAAAACAAAATGGTATTGTCTGCAAACTGGACACGTGAATTTGCTACCCTCTCCCTACTAACTACACTTGCAACAATGGTGAAAAGGAAGGGGGAAAGCGATATCCTCTCCTCAAACCCTTCATATTCTAGAAGAAGCCTTCTGGGAACTATTTATGCGGATCGAGAACTGAGTGGATGAGGTGCACCCATGGATCCATTTTCTCCACTGATTCCCATTATTTCTCTCCAATACAAGGTCAAAGAATCCCAGTTGGCATTGTCATGTGCTTTGACCAAGTCAACTTTGCATACCAATCCTTTCCTCCTTGAGACTCGCATACCCTCAGTCCCTCACATGTCCACACTGAAAATTTCAAGTCCATCAATTTGGTAGTAAGTGTGCATAAGAAAGCTGCAAAGGTCCTATCTAGATGTGGCCATGAGTGAATGCCACCCAATCCCTAGTAGACTGATTAGGGTCATTTGCTCCAACAACACTAGTTTTCCTTTTCAAAACAAGATTGTCATTTCTGACTTCATTGTAAAATCAAAGGTCTGGACTCTGGAGTGGACCGTGAATGCTTTTCAATTCCAGGACTGTAGTAATCCTGGTTGCAGACCGCTATTAAACTTTGGTAATTGCTAGCTTTTCAATAAACAAGCATAGGCCTTGATTTTGCATTGATAATTAAAAGCCTGATTTTGATGTGTATATGCAAAGATTGCGAAGCAGCACATTATTAATGTTTTGTAGATGAATTAATTGTTAGAATTTATGAGATCATTTTTTTTAATTGTTTCAGGTTTAATGAAGTGTAGGGATTCTTCAGCAAGGAGCAAAAGACGCTCCGCAGATCTTCTCAGCACTTCGATCTTGACTGTTCTCATTAAAGGCTTTTACCCAAGAAACGTAATCAGATATTCTGGGAACTAAGTGCTTTGGTAAGAGGTTATGTGCTAATTGGTTTGGGACCCAGTAATAATGGACAGGTCTGACACATCAGGCTTTGTCAGTGGTGGCGGTTTCATATTAAAATTTTCTTGATTTGTACTTTTGGTTTTGCTCTGTGGACCACCTCAATAGCATGGTTGTGGCTATTCTGCTCAGAGGACCTTTCACTCCACACTGCTTATGCTCTCAAGTCTATTATGTCCAAATTTTTCAGCCTTTTACATAGCATAGAGAGAATGGATCTCAACAAAACTGGTATCTCGTTTCCTGGTAATGGTGAGCTAATCAAAAACGTCCACTTCGGTGATATGTCTTTGCGCTTGGATTGTCTTGGCTACAGGCCAAGCAGGCATGCTAGATCTGGGCATTCTGGGAGTAACCATGGTGTTTTTTCTTCCAAATTTCCTGATGATGGTTGCAAGTTGGTACTTGGATTGGGCCCTACACCAAATTCCTACTGTGATGATCAATACACTGTTGTGGTTAACAAAAGCAAGGAATCTGCCACCACAGTTGTCCCAGAATCATTTAAGGGTGATTCTGGTACCCTAAAACTCAGCTTTTTAGGCACTGACGATGCTTTTGATGTGCATGAAACTTCAGTGTCAGCCAAGAGCAATCTGAATACATCGTACACCCAAAACCAAATGTTTGCAGTTGATGAGGGTTCAACTTCAGCCAAGGCATCAGGTGGCTATATGCCATCACTTCTCCTGGCTCCCCGGTTGGATAGTAGCAAAGTTTTGCTGGAGACTCGAGAACTTTTTGAGCCTGGGACCAGCGTTCAAGATCATCATCCACATTTGAGTCCTGAGCCTTCAGTCACCACTGATTACTCAACTGGCACAGTTTCTCACTCTGCAAGTCACCGGTCTCACCATCCTAAGAAGTGCAGGTTTGAGGGGTGTCCAAAGGGGGCACGAGGAGCATCAGGTCTCTGTATCGCACATGGGGGTGGGCAGAGATGCCAAAAACCAGGTTGCAATAAGGGTGCTGAGAGCCGAACCGCATACTGCAAGGCCCATGGGGGAGGCAGGAGATGCCTTCAATTGGGTTGCACCAAAAGTGCCGAGGGAAAGACAGATTTCTGCATAGCGCATGGAGGTGGTAGGCGGTGTGAGCATCCAGGATGTACCAAGGCAGCCCGAGGAAAGTCAGGACGCTGCATCAAGCATGGCGGAGGCAAGAGGTGCAAGGTGGAAGGGTGCACCCGTAGTGCTGAGGGGCAGGTTGGGTTGTGCATTTCTCATGGAGGGGGGCGCCGGTGCCAGTACCTAGGATGTACCAAGGGGGCTCAGGGTAGCACAATGCATTGTAAGGCCCATGGTGGGGGAAAGCGGTGCATATTTTCTGGGTGCACCAAGGGTGCTGAAGGTAGCACACCACTGTGCAAGGGGCATGGTGGGGGAAAGCGCTGCCAGTTCGAGGGTGGAGGAATCTGCCCAAAGAGCGTACATGGCGGGACTGATTACTGTGTTGCACATGGTGGGGGCAAGCGGTGTGTCATTCCTGGCTGCACTAAGAGTGCCCGGGGTCGCACTGACTGCTGTGTCAGGCATGGTGGGGGCAAACGATGCCAGTTTGAGAACTGTGGGAAGAGTGCTCAAGGCAGCACAGACTTCTGCAAGGCTCATGGTGGGGGAAAGAGGTGCATGTGGGGACAGGGAACATGTGAGAAATTTTCCAGGGGAAAGAGTGGGCTATGTGCAGCACACAGTAGCATGGTCCAAGACCGAGAGATTGGTAAAGGTGGTATGATCGGTCCGGGACTCTTCCATGGGCTTGTCTCAATTTCACCAGTAGGGAGCAGCTTGGACAATGATTATTCCTCGGGAGCAAGTGCCATCTCTGACTGCATTGATTCTCAAGAAAAGCCTGTGAAAAGACAACGGCTCATACACCCACAAGTATTGGTTCCTCTGACAATGAAATCTTCATCCTCTTCAGGATCGTTGGGTCCTGAGAAAAAGGAAGAAGGAGGCAATAGGAATGGTGGAAGCAAGAGCTTTGACTTCATGATTCCTGAGGGAAGGGTCCATGGTGGGGGTCTCATGTCATTGCTTGGTGGAAGTCTCAGGAATACCATTGATGGGATATAAGTTGGGGTTGGCATAATTCAAACTCAAAAATCTTCATTATTGGGAAGGAAGAAGGGTCTAGGAAGTCGTCAAATTTAGCTGTCTATATGTTTTTTAATGTTCAGGATTTGTTTAGTTACGTCTTTGTGGTTTGGATTATTAGTGTTCCAATTGGGGAAGCAGCTGGAATGTATTACTAGTTTTTGTTAGCGCAACGGTTTGTGATTCTTGTTGAATCTTCCAATGTGAATGTTTTGGGAGATGGAACTGTACATAAATATATGTAGTTGTTTAATAGTAACACATAATCTCAATTTCTTTTGTTCTAGCTTGCGAAATTGAGTAATCCTGGAACAGAGTCCCCCGTTCTTTAATTTTCCTGTCGTTATCTAAGTTTTGATTTTAAAATTTTCATTAGAACAGTGTAAGCTTTGGTCTAAAGTAGGATCCAAAAGGCCATAAGTGGGCCTTGACAGAAGACTGCAGCGATGGACGGTCTAGACTACATATTGATGTATCAAAGAAAAGGGTTTAGATGTTATTATGGAAGGGGATTCATCCTCGATTATTAGTTGGGGAAAGGTAGTTGCACGGGCCCTTGGGAGAGTGGATTGTATCCGCTCCTCTTATCATCTGCTCCTCTCTGCACCCTGTAAGGGG
>JAOXJP010272240.1:0-20082 GCA_025762735.1 Platanus orientalis | reverse complement strand
TAATACTGTTATAACAGTTTTATAAAAAAAAAAAAAAAAAAAAAAAAGACATATATTTGATTACCCTTTTTTGCCAGAAACTCAAGGATTTGAGTGGTGATCCAAATATATTAGGGCTAAAAATATGGGGTGAGAGGGAGAATTAGAGAGAGATGGGACTGTTAATAATAGCAATAAAAAGAACAAAGACACCCTAGAGATTAAGAAGATATTGGAGATTATATATATATATTAAGAAGATATTGGAGATTATATATATATATATATAAACAAATGCAAATATTTAACTGAAGATAATATCCGCTTTGGATTCGTTCATAAAACGAATATTTAAACAAATTGGATGTAAATGCATCTGAATTCACCCATAAGAGCTGCAATACGAACTTGATACAGATGTTTAGACGGATGGTTGTCTGCTAACTACTACTTAAAAAAGTTAAGACCGACAACACAACATATGCAGGGGAGGCAGATGTGAAAGTGTACACTGAAATACTGTCATATAGGATTGAATCTATGACCTCCTTAAGGATATGTAATGATAAGAAGTGTGGATACTGTATAATTTTTGTAGGAGTATTATTGTAATTTCACACTTGTACGGCTAGGGAGACAACAGAGGTACAACCACAACTTGTAATGTTCGGGAGGGAGGAACAACCACAACTTGTCATCTTGTACTTTCTACTTTCAAACATAGTGAAAAATCGTAACGACTCTGTGAATGTAATCCAAGTTGGGTGAACAGCGACTCACGACTCACGTAATCCAAGTTGGGTGAACCATATAAAATTGGTGTTCTTGTAATCCAAGTTGGGTGAACCATATAAAATTGGTGTTCTTGTAATCCAAGTTGGGTAAACCATATAAATCTGGTGTTCTTGATTCTTTGTTTCTCACCATACTGGATTAGGGTAAATTCCTTACATGCTCCGTCCAACCAACCAGCAAGTCAAGGGGTTAGCCCTCCTCCACCATTTCACTTTCTATTCCAATGGACCATTACCCTTTTTATCACTCTCGTCCTCACTACAGCCAACACCAATTTTGATAATTTTTTCATCCTCATCTTGAAAAACTTTCCCTCAACTTGGTTATCAAATAAAAAAATAAAATAAAATCAAACTTGTTACTTCCAGACCACCACCCTAAGCGTAAAAAATGTCAGATTGGAACCTTAACAAAATGTACCGAGGTTGTGGTCAGAGACCCTCAACGTATCACATCAACCCGTGAAACAAAAAGTTCCAATTTAATGTTTTGACAAAACTCAACTCACTCCACAAAACATTATTCCAGCCACTTAAGAAGGGTGGCTTATAAGAATCCTGTTCGTCCATTCCAATATATATTCTTTACCAAAAAAAAAAGAAAAAAGAAAAAAAAGAAATGGTTAATTAGATGACAAAGAAAGCGGATACACGAGCGTGGGGCCATAAATAACAAATGAAATCCACAAAGTTAAACGAACATAAATAGACATCCATTTAACAGTGAGCAAAAACCACAAATGTACACAAATTTTACAGGCACGGTAGTAGTAACATTACATAGTTTCCCTTCACACCTCTATTTCCCTCGAATCAAATCCATTCATCCACTTCTATATCCTCTTCACCAGTAAAATCTCACAAAACAACACCAAATTCATCTTAAGAAAACAAGAAAAGAAAAAAGAAAGTATTCCCCCAAAATAAAATTTAAAATGTGAATAAAATATAGAAGAGAAAACTTTGCTTTCTAAACAAAAAGAACCAACTCAAACCTTCAATCTCTGTGATGCTGCTGATGGAGAGTAGGAGGCAGTAATTGTAGGTCGAGCTTTTTAACTGTTATTCTTTTCCTTATTTTGCATTTTGGGATCATCTCTGATTGGAATTGCCCCTCCTCAGAGAGACCCATTTAGAGTTTAGTGGGGGATTCAATCCGAAGAGGGTTTGGTCTTGGACCTGTAGAGGAGCTTCTTCTTCTTAGAGGTTGGGTTGTCGATGGTGAGCACCACCTTGCCGGGCTCGCCGATTTTGAAGCTGTTACACACCACTGGTTCTTCAGTGGGTGATATCTTCCTTGCCTTCTGCACGATCACAGTATAGCCATCCTCGGCGCTCGGCACAAACTCAGTACCATAGGAGACATCCCAACCAACCACTCGGACCTCCCAAACAAGAAGGCATGTCTGCAAATCAATAATCCCAATAAGAAATAAACCAATTTTGAAGGTAGAAACAAACCATAAATACAGCAGGTTAATCTGGAGATAGAGATGTTCATCAATCAAGAAAAATATGAATCTGGAAAGAAAGAACCCACCTCAGAAACGGGGAATTCTACAGTTTGCTTGGTTGCTGGCTTTATAGTAATTTCGGTAACTGAATCAGCTGTGCAGAATTCCTGGTCTCCTTCCTTGTTCAAGCCCCCGTATTGAACTGGTACTTGCTCAGGAGCTATGTATCTGATGCACAACCACCAAGAAGAAACCAAAAAGATTCACATAAAAGGGGAAAAAACCCAAAAGCAGATCAGCGACAGAGACGAGAGAGATTCAATCAACATATTATTAAGAAAGCAAACGTCTTGACTAACTTGAAAAGGGTTTCGGTGGACTTCGATGGCCCTGCAAAAACGAACTTGCTCCTGGTTCTCTGGGTCAGGAATGGACTAATCATCCGATTGAAAGCGAGGTACCACCAAGGAACGTTGATAAAGATCTAAACAATCGCCAAAACCAAATCAAAAAGAAGTTAACAGTCAATTCAAGCACCTACAAGAATCGAATCGGATCGTAAGCACAGAATCAGAAGAAGAAAAGAAAAGAAAAAAAAACAGGATACCTGTTTAGCAACGAACTCCGGATAATTGTCTTGGAGCAAGGATAGAGCCTGCTTGGTTGCCTGGCGGAGCTCCCACTTTCCAGGTCCCGGAGAATTCTTAAGGTCGTTGACCTGAACGATAGTGCAGATACCGCCGGGGCTAAAATCGAGCTTTCGGATGCTCTTCTCAAGGAACTGAATCCGCCATCGGAGGAACTTCTGTCGCTTCTCCTCGTCGGAGAAGGTCTTCTGGTACAATTCCTTGTTCTGAAACTCACCATAGACGTTGTAACAAACAGGGTGGCCTTCTTTGTCGAATTCGTGCATGAAGACCACCTTGTCCAGATCGTTACCAAGGTCTTCCTCAAGTAGGGCTTCGATTCCGAATTCCTTCCTCCAGATAACTGCGTTCTTAAGTAATGTTAAGGCATCCTTCACCTTGAAGTCCCTAGCCCGCAGGAATTTCAGGAGGATCACATCGCTCCGCTCGTCTGCCAGCAGCGGAATCCCCCATATGAACACCTCTTCAGGTGGCGGTGGTGGTACTGCAGCTATTTCTTCCTCTTTCGATTCAGCCTCAGCCTCTGCTTCCTTGGATGGTGCTGGTTCATCAGGAGCCGAAGTCGAAACGGCGACGATGGTCTCTTCGATAGCTTCCACAGTCTTGGCACCGTCGTCATCAACGACCGTAACTGTTTCAACTACCTCTGCAACCACCACAGCAGCTACTGTTTCGGTTGGAGGTGGCGGTGACTTCTCCTCTTCTTCTTCTTTCTTCTCCTCCTCTTTCGCTTCTTGGGTAGGCATGGATTCCGCTACAACGTCGTCCGCCGGCTTTGGAGGCTCTTCAACTACCGGTGCCGGTGCTTCGGAAGCAGCTTCTTCAGCACAAACAGCTGGTTTTTCTTCGGTGGGTGGTGGTGGGGGCACATCATCAGTACAAGCTGGTTTCTCTTCCGCCGCTTTGTCTTCTTCTTTGGCCGGTGGCGGCGGTGGTGGTGGGGGAGCGGTGAACTCGTGGTTGTTAAGGGCTTGCTGGACAAGTTGTTTCAGCTCTTCAAGGGCCTTCTTCTCTGGATCAAGGAGGTCGGCGACCCTGTTGCTCTCCTCCTTGAAAGAAACCGACTGAGAAATTTTCTCTTCCTCGACCGGTTTCGATTTCTCCTTTTCAACAGACTCTTCGATAACGACGGGCTTCGTCGGTTCTTCGACCTCCGGGGCCGGTGATGGTTCTTTCTCTATCGTAGTTTTCTCCGTCACAGTTACTTCCTCTGGCCCTGATGCTTCAGCTTTCGTCTGAGCTTCCTCGGCCATGGTTTATGATGATGATGAAGATGATCCTAATATTGACTTGAGTGGATCAAGCGAACTCGTGAGAGAAGAAGAGAGGTAGAGATGAGACGAGTTATGGTGATGGAGATGCCAGATGGTTTGGGGAAGTTGGAAGATATAGGAGGGCTTGCATTGAAAATGAGGGATTTTTAATGTAGGCGTTGTATGTGGAATTGTGGATTGTGGATTGTGGAAGAGAGAACCAGTCTGTCAAACTCAGATGGACAGCTCGTACTAATCCATTACGTGGGACCCACACTGCTGCCATCTATTTTACCATTTCTTTAATAAAATTAAATTAATATTTTCTCTCTGTACAGTACATAGATATATGACGCCGATGTCTTGGTATCATCGTCGCCGTTGCTGGCTGACACTGACACCGAAAGAGTGGTATTGTTCCATGGTTAGTGGGTCCCAGTACAGCTGAGGAACCTGATTGGCTGTTTTTTCTCTCTCGTTTTTTTACTTCATTATGTTATTCGGTTGTGGGCTCCGGTGCAGGTGAGCAAGTTGGTAGGTTGGGTCAAGAAGTGAATGGATTCTCCCTCGTGTCTCGTCCCTTGACGTCCCAAAGGGGGCGATATCCACTGCGCCGCCTCCTTTGTGATGTTTCGGAGCTGTCTCGGTACTCGTGCGTCACAGAGGATATCAGGCCTACACAAGGGAGCATCGCATGTGACATCAACCCGCTTTTGAGGGAATGGTTTTGTTGAATCCTGTTATGTAGCAGGTCTTGAAGGGTCGGATTAACACTTTCAATAATGGCAAAATGTCCAATTAAGACCCAGTTTAGAGTTGTAGCTTGTGAGATCTTTACTGACTACTTCCAAGCTAAATCAGTTTTGGTTTTTTTATTGTCCAAGCACCTTTTTTCAGGGGTGGCAAAATTTAACGTGATCCATGAACCGATCCAAACCCAACATAAAACAAGCCAGGTTAGTATTGATCGAAATGGGTTTAGATCAAAATGGATTAATTATAAATGTGTTTTGGGTCAAATGACACGATTAATAAATGAATCAGGTTTTGGTTGAGCCATATAATTGTATACCCTTATTTCAACATGACATGAACCTAAACCGCTGACATGAATTGCCACCCCTGCCTTTAATTTGCATAATTCACTCTTAAGTATTAGCACAGTTATTGTTTTCAGTTTAGGAATGAATCTAACCCAAAATTCGTACTTAGGATCATATATTGTGTACAAGATAATCTTGCAACGTCTTGTAGTTTATACATATTGCAAAAATTAAGCGTTTTTAATTTTTAGAATTCGTGTTCATTGTGCGTATCCCAAGACAATCTTACAAGTAGGAGTGGATTGGTGATGAAAATTTTTAAATAGGTGTATAGGGGTGTTAATTTTAAAAATTGGGATTTCCATGGGGGCATTTTGTTGGGTTGGACGATTACAACGGTGAGTTGGTTGGACCAAAAAACCAACCCTAATTAGATCCATATCCAAACTAGTTTAACATAATAAGTCCAACCTTAATTTTGAAAATGAAAAATGAAGTCAGATAAATGGTCGGGTCGGGTCAGGTCAAAACCAACCCATCTACCGTTTTTACAGTTTTAACCTTATTACCCCAGCCATTGTGTCTGATAGACAATAGTAGGGTGTATAAGATTTTCTCTCATTAAATCAACAAATAAAAATAAACAGATGCGATAAGGCATTTAAGAGTTAGCAAGCCGACAAAAGTTTTAAAAAAGACAGGTGGAAAGAAAGAGGCAAAACCTAGCACGGAATCCGTAATTTTCTTTCTTTCATGGCGCCTGTTTCATTGAGCTCTACCTTAAAACGGATAGAAAGAAAGAATGTCTCTTTCCACTATTGTTTGCTGTTTTCCTGAAAAATTCAAATGCACGCCAACCAATCATCCGTTTGGTAACGCCAGCACGAAATCTCACCACGTAAGCTTCAGACCTCAAACCCTGAGATTTCTTTTTCGCCGTCAATTTGTAAAAAAATAAAAGAAAAATTTAAAAACCGCAGTCGAGGGGAATGGTGGTATTATAACGACCGTCAACGTCGAACCTAACGACGTTAGTCTGGTGACGTACGGTCGTAAAACTTTGGTGCGTCCTAAGAACAGTACAGAAGTGGAACTTATGAACAGAAACTGTCAGCTGGCTCTCGGGCTTTGGTGGGCCCGCTGGCTTTACAGACAGATGGTTCAGATTTTGAATCATCTCCAGTCGAAATGGACAGGTACCACTCCCTCTTTGTCAGACATCGTGTCACATTCTGAGTAGAGACTGGAGTGGTATCTGTCCATTTGGACTGGAGAGGATGATATGAACTAGATGGTGCAGGCCCGCGATTCTCTCCGCAAACGTCACAATTTAAGGAACTCTTTACTCATTAGTTTTTATAAGCCGGGGTTGAGAAAAAGAGCAAAACGACAACTCCTTTGGAGAATAAAACCTAAACTTAGGTGTTTGTGGGCCACGCCAATCCATGGGCATATAAGACCCGGCTAGCTATCCAACTGGGCCTGGGCCTGGGCCGTAAGGTCAGCCATGGGCTTTAATTTTAGCACCCGTTAACAATAAATAGGCTTATGCTTATCAAGAATCTAAAAAATGCTTTCACGTGTTAACAAATGACATTTACAGGGGTATATACATCAAAATAACATTTGATTTGAGCACGTGTTTTGATGGTTTTATCCATTATTATGCTTCCGTTACGGGTTTCTGATTTTACCCATAAGGAATATAGCACTAAAAATTAATATGATGGAATGATCCAAAATGTGCATTGTTACTATGTTCACCTAGCTAGAAGAAAAATATCAATGTCTTGTTATTATTATTATTATTATTATTTTTATTTTGTAATAAGGTATGTATGTTTGTCTTTGTGAAGTTGTGCAATCAAGTTTAAATACTTAGATGTAGCAAACTCAAATTACATACGGTTATATCTATTAGGTTTTGGGGGTGGACTTTGAGAAGGCTGATAGCAAATTGACAATTAGGGTTTGATCGATAAAATGATGTCACACTTTTGTTAGGAATGGATCTATAAAACGGCCGGATATTAGATAGCAAGATCAAATTCATATTCGCATCACGAAAATCGCCTTTTTTTATTTTATCTTATTTTATTTGATTTAGATACAACACTATCTACGTAATGACTAATATCATTCGTCATTATCATTATGCTGAAATTTGTTTTTATAAACAATTAAAACATGCAAATAGTAAAATTTAATAATAAGATATTAAAAAAATTAAAAAAAAAAAAATCAAATGCACAAGGGGTGATAACCGTTTAGATACTCAACTTCCATCATGGTTCCTTTACCAATTTCGTCAATGTAGATTTTAATCTTGGTTTGTTGGACATTTATATGGGCTCATACTGCGGGTCAGGCGGGCCAAACCCAACCCATGAAAGCCCCTAAAGTTTTTAGGATGCCTCCAGCCCATGTGGGTAAGAGTTTAAGCAACTTTAACTTTAACTGAAACACATAGGCGATTAGAATCTTGCAATGATTATTATTGGTAACGTTAGGTTATTTATTTTAAATATATATTTTTCAGGGTTGTGAGTGGGAAACAGCAATGATTAAGAAGGGCTTTGACACTTATTGGCTGCAGGTAACGTTCTGTACCTATCTCCAGCTGTCATAGACGATTCATTGGAACCACCACCTTGAACAATTCTATTTATTTATTTTTTACTTTTAAAAGAATTTTAGATGAAAAGATTAAATAATAATAATAATAATGATTCCAATGGAAAAGGTCAAAAGACCTCTTCTGTACTTATTTATTTATTTATTTCTGATAAACACTATTGTAATTAAATAGAATTGAAAAAAAATATTTTTTCAGACCACTAACTTAATAATAAAAATGTTTTTTTTTTTTTTTTTTACATAAATATAAACTTTTCTATATTTTTATTATTGTTTATTTTTTTTTGTGAAAAAAAAAATAGTGAAGGCCATTCAAGCAAGCAAGGCATCGCGGAGGAGTAGATTCAACTGAGCCAGCCTCACGGTGAAGACAGCTCTGAGACCGTTAGATTGGAATAAATGGTGGGACCATTTACTTCCAATCGTCGATACGAGAGAGAGAGATAGAGAGAGAGAGGTAAACACCTTGACACATATTCTTGACGTAGTTGTACATTGGAGAATAGGGCCCACCAGTCTTAAACTGTACTGCTTCTAAGATTGCCTTTCGGACTGGCAGATTCCTTGAACGATTTTTTCTCATTTTAATTTTTAATTTATGAAGGAGCGTATAGAACGAGTCTTGTGATAACAAGATAGGAAATCACAAACCCAAAGAGAGTTTGGATATGTATAAGCAACGGCCGTTTAAATCGTAAATAACGGTACTAAACGTTTCCCGTAATAAAATTTTATGAAATGACAAAATATTGGTTTGATTTAATATATGATATGCAAAGACCGACAGGTGATTTATTTTTAAATTCCAAAATAGTGTTTATTTTGTGTCCTCACCACGGGATTTCACATGGAATAAAATGCGTGGGACTTGATGAAATTTCTAAGTCCCACCCATTTTATTCCATTTGACATCTCCAAATGTCTTGGACACCAAAATCTTGGACAAGACATTTTTTTCTTTTAAATTTAGTGACTCTTCTTTGGATATTAATTTTTCATTTTTTAATTTTAACTCTTATTTAATCTTAAGATGGGTTACATGTACTAATGTTATTTGTTAGAGCTTCGTATAGCCAATGTGGTGGTATACCTATTCAAGCATTGATTTGCCCTTAATTACCATTCTTAGCTAATCTATCAGTTATTTTATTTTTGACTTTACAAACTTGACTGAATACAATAGTATGAAAAGTAGAGAATAGATTTTTGTAATGCAGATTCTTATTTCAATGGGACAGTTCACAAAGGTTTCCTATAAAGCTTGAATAACGATTAGTGGGTCTCCTTCATTAATGATGATCTTCTTCATTCTAAGTGCAGATGTTGTTTTAATTCCCATTAAGAGCGCTTCACTTTCAGCTTGTAAAATTGAGCTTGCTTCTCTTCAATTGGATCTTGTCATTATCATATTTTCTTTTGATATTTCTTGTTATAATGTCCATTCTTGCCAATTGTTTTTCCATTGACAAGGCACCATCAAAATTTAGCTTTAACCGGTCCTTCTGAGTTGGGTCCCATCCAGCTTTGTCTCTACTCTTACCCTCCACACTTATCAGAGTCCACACTTATCAGAGAGTTCAAAGCCTTTAGTTCCTTTATTAGTCTGCAAGAATTTGTTACAATAAGAGCCATATCATATTGTTTATTTTTGAACACCATAGAATTCCTATTTTTCCAGATGAACCAGCATGTAATTGCCATTCTTTCACATATCCATATTAATTTTTTGGTTTTTTATTCAATATTTTGTTGATGCAAGGGCATCATTTATCAAATCCATGGGCAAAGGTGTGGAAGAAACTCCAACAGTCAAGCCTTGAAGACCAAGACTCAAGTCGGACTCCAACTCTCAAGAAGGTAAAGGCATGCATGCAGCTTCATAGGGATCATGTAGTATGACTCTAGGCATGTCCACACACATGGTTGAATGCCTCAAATTGATTCTAAGTGGATATGGACCTCCCTAAGATGCACACAACAGTGATTTTACTAAACACTGTGTGTGATCAATCATAAACCCCATGATCAATCATAATGTAGAATTCACTATTCGTGATCGATCACAAACCTCATGATCGATCACACTCAGATTTTTTGACCTCTTGAGGACTAAGCTCCTTCTCCATGATCGATCACAACATGGGTCCTAACAGCCTTATGATCGATCACAAAGTCCATGATTGATCATGGTGTGGTTGTGACTTAAAGTAGGGTCCACACCACTCGACACAACCTAAGCACATTTTTGGGGTCAAGAAAAAATAACCCCATGATCGATCACAAACCCTATGATTGATCACGGATCTAGGTTTTTAGGAGTCCCCCAAAAGTCTATTCTGAATGTATGGCTAGTTTCTCTTGTCAGTTTGAAAAGATTCTAATCCAAGGATTGTGAGCCTTTTCTGTCCTCCATAAAAGGAAATATTTTCCATTTGGGTAATACAATCTTTAAGTATTCAAGAGAGTGTTATTTGCGCCTAAAATGGTGAGAGACCCTATTCCTCCATTGCTTGAGCTCCAAGCTTGAAAGTTCATGTATATAATTTCTCTTGATTCTCTCTCAGCTCATATTATCTAACATCTACTTGAGAGGTGTGGTTTGGGTTATCCCTTAAGGAAACCCTCTTTGTGGTTGGCCTAGCTTGAGAAGCTTTAGTGTCATAGCTTGAAGAAGAAGTAGGTGTATAAGGCACACCAACTTAATAAGGAGTACTCCCACATGTAGTAAGAACAATAACAATAACCAACTTAGTGGTAATATTTTCTATTCATTTTGCATTCATTTTCATATTCATTCATCATCGTTTACTTTGCTTCCACCGGAGACACTAGAAGCTTTACTACCTCTGCCGAAGACACCGGAAGTAGTGCACACTCGTTGAAGACACCGAGTGTTGATGTGTATCTTTCTTGTGAGCAAGTAGTAAGGTTTTGTATGTTGACCTAGGTTGTATGTGACAATCTAAATGAAATATACCTAAACTTATAGTGAGCTTTAAAAGAGTGGACGTAGGTCTTAGTGTCGAACCACTATAAATCTTGTGTTGTGGATTGAGTGTGTGGTTGCTTGTCTCTCTTATTTGTGCTCATATTTCTTATTGCTTGCTATGTGTTTGTTTAAATGCTTGATTAAGCACCTTGATGAACACATCCACATAAGAAGATTAAAATCAATTCTAACATTGGCAATAAAGGGTAAAATAAATTTAATATCCTATTCACCCCCCTTTAGGATAACTGTAGAAACATTTTAATTGGTATCAGAGCCAGGTTACTCACAGAAGGCTTAACAACTCGAGTAAGATCCTAGCAAAAATCTTAGATGGCTAGAGAAGATAGTGGTATGTCCATTATCACCCCTTAAGTTTTTAATGGAACGAACTATGGTCATTGGAAATCTCGGATGGAGATATTCCTAAATGCTCATGACCCTAGGGTGTGGAGTATGATCGTTGATGGCTATACGCAGTCCAACAAACCTAGGAGTGAGTGGACTCCCATAGAGTCAGATGCTCATAAGTTCAATTTTAGGTCATTGAATGCCATAGCTAGTAGCTTAGCTCTGGATGAGTTTAGGAGGATAGCTCATCTCAGGATGGAAAAAGAAGTGTAAAAGCTTCTCTTGGTTACCCATGAGGGTACAAGTGCCATAAAGATGTCTAAGCTTTAAATGTACACTGCACAAGTTGAAGCATTAAGGATGGAGGATGATGAAAAGATCTCCCAATTCAATGCCAAGTTATCAAACTTAGTGAATCATGAGAAGTCTAGGTGAGGACATTCCCGAGTCCAAAGTGGTTAGAAAAGTACTTAGGTCTCTACCCAAAAGGTTTAGGCCTAAGGTCACCGCTATAGAGGAGAGCAAAGACCTAGAAGTCATGAAGTTAAAGGAGTTGATTGGTTCACTTCAAACATTCGAAGCAACCATTAAGGAACCTACCAAGAAAAAGGGCATTGCCCTTAAGGTAGAAGAGCCCTTAAAATTAAATGAAGATTCAGATGATGACTTGGCCCTTATCACCAAAAGGTTTAACAAGTTCTTTAGGAAAAATACCAATGATTACTCCAAGAACAAGTAATTGAGAAAGTCCTATCTCGGATACAAAAAGAAAAATAACTTTTCCAAAGAACCACCCATTTTTTTGTGAATGCAAAGGTAGGGGCACATTGCCGAAGACTGTGGCAATAAAAAGAATAAGTATAAGTCAAAAGGCAGGGCCATGGTGGTCACATGGGATGATAAATCCCAGACTTTGGAACATGAATCCCAAAATAGTGAGGAAACCCCCTCACAAGAGATTAAAGATTTTATAGATTTTGGGTCTTCCATGAGCTCATTACTGGAGTCTAGTGACTCAAGTGAAGGTGAAGGGGAATATGAAGAAGAGGATGAGACCTATGATGCACAAAAGGAATTTAATGACCTCTTTGTTCAAAGTGTTGAGTTGGGAAAGAAAAATAAATAACTTAAGAGGAAAATCGTTGAGTTGACTGAGAAATCAAAATCCCTTGAAGACACTATCTCCACTCTTAAACAATAGTCTTCTTTGGAAAGTGAAAAGGAAAAAGATCTTTCCAAAGAAAACTACTTACTCCTATATGAAAAGAAGGAGATGAGCCTAAAAATAGTAGAACTAGAGGAAAAGCTCAATGACCCTAGGCTATTTGTTGGCTTAGAACAAGCCAATAGGAGGCGAGAGAAGGAAAGACTCCTCGAGGACAATAGAAAATTTGTTTAACAAGATTCTTGAGCTAGAGGAGAGGCTCAAAACCTTGGATGAAAAGAAGGATGAGTCAAGTAGTGATGGATCACTCATCCAAGAGTTGAAAGACTGAAGGCAAAACACTAAATGAGAGAAACAAATCTCTCAACTTGACTTGTGCTCAACTCATAAGGAAGTTCCTTGATTACCTTAAGAAAATCAAGGAGCGTGAAGAAGATAAGAGGAATAACATCTCAATGCCTGTCCAAGGAAATGAGAAGTTTGAAAGGATGCTCAAAATGGGCAAAGAGTATGGGGATATAACTAAACTTGGTTATTCTAAGGTCATTGCCTCCACCTCAACTTAAAAGCCTAAGAATGGCTTTGTCAAAGCTAAAGGAAACCACCTCCACAACCTTCCTACAAGGGAAAGAAAAAGGTGGAGCCTCATAGACCTACCAAAAGGTCAAACCAGGTTGAGAAAAAGACATCTACCTCTCTCAAGGGTAAAACATCCATGAGATAAGGAAGAGATTAGGAGAGATCCATGCAACCCCAATCTAGATCCTATGCACAAGTGGTTACGAGTAATCCATAAGCTAACCAATCATCTTCCTCTAAAGGAGCTCAAGGAATAAGCAAACCTTATTCTTATGCCAAGGAGGCATGGAATAAATATCAAGCAAATAAGACTTCTACTATAGAGGAGCTCAAGTGAAAGCCTCTACTTCTAGGAAGACTAGGGTGCAACCTAGTCAAGGTGAGAATCCTAGAAGAGGCCCTCAATCCTTCTTTAATGAACAATCTAGATGGAAAACAATATAATCCTATACACCAAGAAGGCCTACATTCTTTTGCTAATATTGTGGCTTAGAAGGGCATATTAAGGTGGGTTGTAGAAAAATGACAAATGACATCAACTCCCAAAGAATGCAAGCAAAGAAAACATCAAATGAGAAGAATGTCAAAAAGAGAAACTATTTTCAAAACATTAAAAATAAAAATCTTTAAAGGAAAAAGGACCTAGTCTAACAAAATGCTAAACGGCAAGTCCCTCAATCTTCCAAGGTTAAGAGAGGTTAGGTAAGAAAGGATGATCTCAAGTGTTTGGTCATCCATATTGCACTAAGAGCCAAAAGTTCATCAAGGTGGTATCTTGATAGCGGGTGCTTGACACATGTCTGGTGAGAGAGAGCTTTTCACCAAATTTGAGGAAGCTCAATGTGGATATGTCACTATTGATGATGAAAACACTGCCAAAATCCTTAGGGTAAGAACCATTGTAGCCCCCGGCATTCCATAACTCACTGAGGCACTTTATGTGTAAGGCCTTAAGCATAACTTGATTAGCATTAGTCAAATATACAACAAAGGCTATAATGTGTAATTTGACAAAGGTAGATGTGTGATCAAGGATCATGGAGAATACAACATCCTGGTTGAATGAGTAAAGATAAGTGACAATTGCTATATCATTGACCCAAATTCCCAACAAGGAGACACTTGTCTTTTGACCCAAAAGGATGAGACAAATCTTTGGCATCAAAGCGTAGGACATCTCAACTTTAGGGACCTTGTAAGACTTAGCAAAAAGGGGATAGTCAAGGACCTTCCCAAGTTAAGCAAGGTTGACAACCCAATATGCAAGGGCTATCAAATGGGGAAGCAAACTAGAGTCTCCCATAAGAAAGTTGCATCTGTTGGGACTACTAGACCCCTAGAACTTCTTCATATAGACTTGATCGGTCCAACTAGAACTAAGAGTCTAAGAGGAAAGAAGTATTTCATGGTCGTGGTTGATGATTTCTCGAGGTACACTTGGGTAACATTCCTAAGAGAAAAACTCGAAGCCTTCAATGAATTCCTAAGCATTTACAAATGAATTCAAGTTGAGAAAGATTTGACCATAAAGAGAATCCAAAGTGACTATGGAAGAGAATTTGAGAATCACAAATTCTCAAGTTGGTGTGAAGAGTTTGGAGTGAAACATGAATTTTCAGTCTCTAAAACTCCCCAACAAAATGGGGTGGCTGAAAAGAAGAATAAGACTCTTCTAAACATAGCTACAACAATACTTTCAAGAAAAAACATAGCCAAGAGGTTTTGGGCTGAGGTAATTAGCATGACATGTTATGTCTCTAACTGAGTCTACCTTAGATCAAGTACATCTAAAACCTCATATGAATTATGGAGTGACAAGAAGCCAATGACCAACACTTGCTATGTTCTTCAATTAGAGAACATGTAGGCAATTTTGATGAGAAGAGCGATGTGGTTATGCTCTTAGGATACTCTACAACCAGTAGAGCCTACCGTATCTACAACATTAGGACTCACTCAATGGAGGAGTCAACCAATGTGATGGTAGATGACCTTGATGCAACCTATGAGCAAAGGAAATTGCCAGTGGTATTGTTTGACCATGGGAATGAGATCTCATCTCAAGTGGAGATTGAGAAATACCAAGGAAATCAAGAGGAGCACTCTTTTTAATTAAGTTTGGAGGAAGAATTTGAAAAAATTCAACTTTAACCCAAGGACAAAAGGCTCACCAAAGGTTTATCACAAGAAGACATCATTGGTGATCCTAACATTGGAGTGAAGACAATGAGACAAGTAGAAAACATCCTTAGTCACCTATGTTTCACTTCCAAAATAGAGCTAAAGTGGGTTAAAGAGGTTCTAAATGATCCGGATTGGATCATTTCCATGCAAGAGGAACTAAATCATTTCCAAAGGAATGATATATGGTTTATCACAGAAAGGCCTATTGACAAGAATGTCATTGATACCAAATGGATTTTAAAGAAAAACTCAATGAGCATGGTACAATGACAAGGAACAAGGCCAGACTAGTTATAAAGGGGTATGCCTAGATAGAAGACATTGATTTTGAGGGGACATTTACCCCTATTGCAAGGTTAGAATCCATTAAGATCCTCTTGTCCATTGCATGTTATTTGAAATTCAAGTTATATCAAATGAATGTCAAAAGTGCATTTCTAAATGGAATTGTCCAAGAGGAAGCATACATTAAGCAACCTGAGAGATTTGTGGACCCTTATTTGCCAAACTATGTATACCGGCTCAAGAAATCTTTATATGTTCAAACAAGCTCCAAGAGCTTGGTATGAAAGACTAACAAAGTTTTTTCTTGATCATCATTTTGATCGAGAAAGTATTAATAAAACTCTCTTCATCAAAAAATAAAATGATCATACACTCATTGCTCAAATATATCTAGATGACATCATTTTTAGGTTTACCAGTGATGAGATGTCTCATCGTTTTGTCCAAACTATGAAATCAGAATTTGAGATGAGTATGGAAGGAGAACTAAAGTTCTTCCTAGGTTACAAATGAAGCAAACAAATGATGGCATTGTTTTGAGCCAAACCAAGTTTGCAAGAGACCTTGTTTATAAGTTTGGACTACTAGAATCCAAACCAGCTAGCATACCCATTAGCACAAGTGACAAGATCACTAAAGATCTCGAGGGAGCTGAGGTTGATTCCACCTACTATATGAGCATCATTGGGAGTTTGCTCTACTGGACTGCAAGTAAAATAAATATTGCATTCAATGTAGGTTTATGTGCTAGATACCAAGTCACTCCTAAAGTATCACATCTTAAGTCAGCTAAGAAGATTATCTGGTATGTCTATGGGACTACGGAGTTTGGGTTATGATACCCATTTGATACCACATTTGAGATAATTGGGTACTCAAATGTTGATTGAGCTGCCGATGTGGAAGATCGTAAGAACATGAGTGGAGGTTGCTTTTGCATAAACAACAGTCTTATTTTATAACATAATAGGAAACAAAATTTCATCTCTTTATCAACTGCCAAAGTTGAATACATTACAATTGGTAGTAGAACTCTTGTGGATAAAGCAAATACTTCGAGATTACGAGTTGGAGTAAGGCACCATGAGTCTATTTGTAGACAACAAAAGTGTCATTAACATCTCTAAGAACTCTGTCCAATATTTTAAGACAAAGCACATTAACATAAAACAACACTTTATCCGACAATTGGTGAAAGAAAATGTTGTATCTTTGAATTATGTCAACACTGAAGATCAATTAGCAAACATCCTAACCAAACCCTTTGATTCCAAACGGTTTGAGTATCTTCGGAGTGCTATAGGCTTGTGCACCATTTAGAGGGATCACGTGTGATTCTTCCGAGGTCATAGTGGGATGTGGAGATGGTCATGGAGCTAGGCATGCATGGGGTGGTATGTGGTAGTGAGTGAAGGGGTTCCACTTTAGAAAAAGAAAGAAAAATCCAAAAATTCACATTCCAAATCGATTGCGGATTTCATAATCGATTTCACCCCAAACCGATTATGAAACTCGCACTCGATTTCGGGGGTATTTTTGTCCAGTAATTGCATGCAATTTTAAAAGAGAAAACATGTTCGTTTTCTATCATTTTTACGCCTAACAATCTTTTATTTTCTCTCAGAGCCTCCATTTCTCAATTCTTGGGGTTTTCACATTGAGATCTTGTCTTCTAGCATTGTGATCATGCCTCCTCGCACCAAGACGACTAAGTCCAATGGCGGATCTTCATCTGACCCTCCTCGCAACCCCGGGAAACAACCGGTGACTCGGTTACCACCATGCAAGCGGTCAAAGAGACCTGCTGCCTCCTTCTTTCCATGCCACAACGTTGTAAGCTTAGAGAGATTCCAGTGTATCTTCTCGCGACGCTCATCCAATTATCTCATTTTCGTTTTCTATCTGTTAGTTGTGTAGATGGTTGGATATGGGTTGTAAAGTCAATATGCATCTGATGCACTATGAATGTTCGCAAGTTATAGAATTTAACGTAGCCAGCCAACTAGCTTCTTTAGAAGTGTGATCAACAGCACCAAAATTGGAGCAACAAAGGTATGGCAACATCCACAATTCTTAATAAATACTAGTATTGCACACGCATTTGGATTGATAGGCATGGCATGTGAGATTATAATGTAATTGGTTTGGCATTGTGTATCTTTTGTAGTATCCAGAATATGTGTAATCAATGATGGAACTCTCTCATTATCATGTTGGGTCAATGATCTGATAGCCCAGGTATTAACCTATATAAATACCAAGTGAATGCATTCAAAGCCATCGGATATGGAAGTAATGACTCATGAAATCATTATTTCTACATCCATGGTTTTCATTATCTATAATGTACTGAAGCTGTGTTTATAAACTCCATCACCAAGGACAAACTGACTTACATGGAAGTCCTGATTTTTTATCCCTGATAGGTAAAAGAAATTTATTGAGAAAAAAGACTACAAAGGCTGTGTAAGGAATACAGCAAACGAGAAACAAGGAACCACAAATGACATTGCCTTTGATAAAAAGGCTTCCAACGGTTCTGGATCCCAAACCTTCTTGATTTCTGCCACCGACGGCAGCATCACCCAACAATGGCTAAAGAGATTCAGGGAGAACAAATTCTGTTTGCCACACTAAAGTGGAGCTAGATTCCACGAATTGTGATATAACACGAAGTCATGTGCGAACCAGTTATGCAACAATTCTATTGACTTTTTTTTACTAATAGCCCGTTTGGTAGCCATCTTTAATGTAATTATTTCATTTGAGCTTCTCAAGGCATTTGTAATTTTGTATCCATCAGGTGGTGGTTTGTAATGAACTCATTAAAATTTATACCGATTTGTTAACTACAATTAGAAATGAAGTCATCTTAGTTATTTCTGTAAAATGAAATGACTTATGTTATCAAGCACAAATCGGTGCAAATATGAATGAATTCATTACAAACCCATCCATTGTGGCTTCAAAAGCCTTGGGAAACTCAAATGAAATGATTACAGTACATGTGGCTGCCAAACTCGGCCTAAATCAATCTACAATTGAAAGATCACATCTAGCAAAAACAAATAGATTGCTGCAGTTGAAGATCACGTCTGAAAAGAATATTTAGCTTATCATCTTAAACTAAACTACTACAACATGAGATTATAAATTTTAGAAGAAATGCTAGGGTGCAAGATTCTTACCGACTACTACGTCTCCACACTACTTTAAATTAACAAATCAAAATACATTGCGTCTGAAACCTAAAATGTGACATCAAATAGTGCCCACAAAGTGAGTCAAAAGAATCTTAGGTAATAAAAAGAAACTCTTTCCTTTATTGCCAACCACGTGGTAATTGCCCATAAAAAATTTGATTTCCATAAGAGGGAAGGTGTAATATATATATATATATATATATATATATATATATATATGGGTTGGTGGAGTGGACCAAAATGATGTTGTAATTAATGTTTAAGTCATTACACACCACACGGGGTGTTCTTTTCTATAATAATTTAGTAGAAAGACATGCCGCTATTTCATTAAGGACTTAGTTAATCTTTATCTATGTTGGTTGTGTTTAGTGCTAACTTTTCTGCTGACACTTTGCTGATATGTCAGCAGCAAAGTTCCCTTCTCGATATTCCTATATATCCGATTATCAAAGTTTTGTTCCATGCTGCTGTTAGTTAGTATAAACTCTAGATCCAGTGGTGGTTTCATTAGGCCCTTATGCATATTTACAGAACTTAGCGAGTCGCTTTCAATGGCTTAATTATGGATTCCTATATTTAATTTAATTATATATATTATATCTAAATAGTCATAAAGGAGAGATTAAAAAGAGTGTTGCTCATAAAATTAGAGTAGGATAGTTAAAATGGAGGTGATGTATAATAGACAACGACCATTAAATCTGAAGGTTAATTTTAATAAGACAGCTACAAGACCAATCATACATTATGGAATAGAATGTTAATTGGACAGTCATAAACATAAATTCATTGTGGATAAGATGAGGATGTTAAGATGATTAAGTGGCAAGACTAGAAAAGATAGAAATATGAATGAATGCATTTGTGAAAGCTTAGGGGTAGCACCAATAGGTGATAAAATGAGGGATAATTGATTGAAAGGGTTCATTTATCTATGACAAAACCAATAATTGCACTAGTATAGGAGAGATGGTGCAAATTAATGGTGCTAAGAGAACAAAATGAATGCCAAAATTGAATTGGATTCTTAGGGTGTAATGGGATTTGTGTAGCCAAGCATCGGGAGAAGGCGTTTTTTAGTTGAATTTTCTACATACTGGATATGAATCTAAGTTTGTCTTGATTCAGTTCAAACCCGATTAATCAGATTCTATGTCTATCCTCAATTTTATTCAAGAATAGAATGCCATAGATTGATTTTGGATTTACTAATTATTTCAAAACTCAATATTCAAACCAAGTTTATGGGCAATTACCGACCAATCCGCCCCAAGTTGCTGGATAAGGACATCTTAGTGCTTTTTTCTGCAAGTTATAACAGGGAACTCAGAAGACCTTTTAGGTTGGTCCAACTGAATGATGGAAACCCACAATTGGATAGAAGCGAAAGACATCAACATGAAACTGATAATACGTGCAACGGCCGTTTCCTTTAATCATAGCTTAGAAAAAAAGGTTCTGAATGTCATACAAGAGCAGACAAAAACAAGCAAAGAGTCCTTCCAAACTTGATATC
>JAOXJP010272230.1:0-20083 GCA_025762735.1 Platanus orientalis | reverse complement strand
TGCGAACTGGTATGGGCGTGCGATCGTGCAAATCTTCGCCTAATTAGAAAAATTAAGAAAAAACTAACGAATTGAGATGAAGATAAAGAGATTGGGAGAGATTAAGAAAGCAAACTTTTTATACCCAGAGAGACGAGATTAGAAAGGGAGTAAGAGGGAAATCCAAACATCCAAACATAGAAATAGAGAGGGAAAAAATAATTGGTAAGAGATGAACCTAATACGTCATCACGAAGGATTGAGGAACCGAACATTGCGCCTTCGTGAAGGATTGAGAAACGAACAATTCGGAAACTTGGCGGGGGCAACATGGCAGGAAGGATCGATGCACGCGAGATTTTTTCTTTCTGAGATTTTTTCATTCTTTCTTTCTTTCTAAATCTATCTCCAGAGGTTCCATTCTAACCGCAACAACAAAAAAACTTATACGGGCGGTCGTTCGTTAAAGTGTTGGTAAAATTAAATTTTTTTAATTATCTATACTAGCGACCTTAAACCGTGGTTGTAAGATTGCTATACCAATGGTTTTAACAGCCGCTGCTATAAAAAACGCTGGCATAGCCCAGTTTTCTTGTAGTGCCATAGTGCTATCCGGAATAACCCATGCAAGATTCAGCCCCATAGTCAAATGGTTCGAAATCTTTCTTGTGGATGCACAATGTAGAAAGATATAACCTACCTGATTCCCCATCTTTAGCAGACAACACATGTTAGGAGATTCAGCCCCATAGTGGTTTCTTTAATCTTCAAGGAATGAACTTAGCAGTACAGTAATTCATCTTAAGGTTTGGTGGGTCCACCTTGGGTGTGGCTCTACAGCTTTAAAATGTTGTGACACTCGGTAGCTTTCATGATAATTGGAATATGTAATAGGAAGCAAAGTCACTCTTGGAAGAAATTAGGAAGTTTTTTTTTTTTTGAGTTTTTGTTCAAGTGATAAGTGGGCTCAAAGAGCTGCCAGTGGGATCAGTATCAAACTGTCAGTCATTTTAGGAGGTCCAATAACACCCTGCAACTAGAGTGACATCCCAAGATTCCACTTGGATAGTGAGAAGTTTTAAAGTGTCCTTTTTAACACTATTATGTGATCCATACTCAGACCCTTCACCTTCACCCGTAATATCTCCAATGCGAGATGAGAAATATGATTATATGTCTTCATTTGGTGTTCATGAAGTTCCTCAGTTCCACCCAATGTGCACTATGATGAAGGAATTGTTGATCTTTAATCTATTGAAGAAATTTGTCAATGGGCAAGTCTCTTTGAAAACTCAGATAATCAAAGCTGCATGCATTGCTCACATAATCTCTGCTACCAAATTCTTTATACCAATTTTTTGTGGTGATAACTTATCATGTTACTTTGCATCATGCTGTTGCAAGCTATTCGTCAACCACATTATGCTCCATTGCCAAAATTGGTGTACCAACAACTTCTGGTTTAAATCCCTCATTCTTACAAATCATCAATTGCAACCACACATGAAATGGAATCTATCCATCACTTGCAAACAGACCAACATGGTACCTTCATCCTGCCAGAATACGTGTCTATGTCAACGTCGAAAACAACCTTTTTAAGATCCAGTAGAAGGCATAGATGGCATTCAATATTGCAAGATTTAGTTAGAGTGAAATTTCTTAAAGCCCTTGTGCATTTGCTTGCTATATACCGATCATCTGTTCCCTTCATTTGATGGCAACATTGGTTGGACCCACTGGTGCCCTTTTGGGCCCTACCTGGTATTCAACGACTAGTGCTAGACTTGGACTTAGTCTAATCCTTATCATGGTGGGTTTAGTTATCAATGTCCATCTGATTATTGACACTGGTTCTTGTACTTGGCTTACCTAGCTTTCTTCAAACTCTATCCTCTATTGTCCTTAAACGACCCTTAATGCACTGCATGCGTCTACAGTGTGACAGACAAAAATAAAATAAAATTTGGGTAGGTGATTTATACTTGACTCTTTTTCTTTTCCATTGTTTAAAGAAATCACATTCTTTTTGTGTATCAAGTTAAAAGATTCTAATCACATTTTAAAAGAGTTGTAACTTTCATACATACTCTAATAAGTATCACAAGCCCTTAAGATACCATACCTCCATTTTTTTTTTTTAATTTTTTTGGGGTGTTTGTGTGAGGTATCTTAATAGGGAGGAGGGGGTGGGGGATGGAGGAATATTGGAGCAAACCATCACATTTAGTCAGAGATTCATCACCCAAAATTTTTAGTAAATGTGTATTACTTTTATTGTCTTTGCTATTTTCCAGTGTCCAAAATGAATCCAATTGTACCTGCCATTCATGCCCAGCTGTTCCTTGACATTTTATCTCTAGTATTAACTTAGTAAGGCTATAATCATTGAGAGATGATAAAACTCGTGTATTACACATATGCGTTTGCCTTTGTTTGTATTCGCAACACTCTTACATAATTACTGCATAGCCAACATAAAAAGAACAAATTTTACATTTGAAATGTCTATCTATCTAGTATTAATCTTGGTTGTGATTAAAATATCATGTATGCATGTAGTAATTAACTTTATCTAATATATAATTCTATAATGCATAAATTGGTTTTACTTTTACAATTTATAATGTGTGTTATAAAGAACTTCCTAACAGCCAATATTCTGATTTTTGTTCTTTGAAATCCTTTTTTTTTCTTTCTATATTTAACTTTATTTTTATTGAAATTATTTTTGTGCAGATAAGTGAGTCCAAACCTTCTTTTTTTTTTTGGATATAACCATACCTAGTTTTTAGGCTCATTGGTTCTTACATACAGAGATATGTTGGCGTTGAACACAAGTTAAAAGCACATGAAGACCTCAGGTGCCTTTTTTAGGTACTTGATCTTTAGATGTTCATCCAAGTGTTACTGGGTGTTAATAGTCATATAAATCACAGGGTCCCAAAGAGAAGAATGTAGGATGGGATTAGCTCCTGTATATGCTTATGGGAGGACCTCTGTTTAGATCCCACAATTATCTCCCATGGAATGGTAGGGATGTCATCTAGCTAGAGAGTGATGCTATAAATAATGATAAAATAGGCTTAAAAGTTTTGTTTTCTTGGTTAATTAATGTATCTTTCTGTCTTTCTAATGTTTGCCCTATTTCTTGAGAATTATGAATTATTCAATTCTGTCTTGGTTCATTAGATGGAATCTAATGGTTATGGAACTTTAATCAGCCTTCTTTGTAGGATTCATGAGCTTTTAGTTGGTTATGTTTAACAGTAATCTATAGATCATTTAACTAACTTTTACATTTTGTATTCTCCTGTCTAAACCTTGTTATTGTTTTTGTTGTGACAAAACAACACAACGGAACAAGCAACAAATCGTATTTAAGTATGCAATGTACAGAAACAAAACGAGAAAACAGAAACGGCAAAAAATAATCACATAAGATACAATATTTAATATGGTTCGGCAAACCTGCTTGCATCCACAGGTGAAGATCAATAACTTCACTAATATGGAGAATAAATAAGAGTACAAAATGTACAACGGGAACTCTCAACACCAAATACGCTATTGCCTCTCACAAAAGTCTCTCTTCCCATAGCCGCAATCTTCCGTAGCCTCCAAAACCTACAAAATGTCTCTTTATAGAAGCCTAGAAACCCTAGTTTCTAATTTAAGGTAAAAACCCCAAAATAACCCTATGTCAATTCAAGAAATTTTTTGGTTGGTTCCGTGCCAATTCAAGACACCGCTCAACAAATCTCCACATTGGCTTGAATTCCACTAAACCAAAAACTAAACGAAGTTCCTTGATTATCTTCTCCACTAAACCCCAAAGGGTATGCAATCAATTCTCTTTCGAAAAACTGTTTCACCTTGAACAGTGTTTCTAAACAACCAAAACCATTCTTTTTGTTGAACCTCGAACCTTATAGCTGTCATCGCAAAATCTCTAAAAGAATCATCAATCTACAGCTCTGAAACCAATTTGTTATGATAGAACAACACAGCGGAACAAGCAACGGATTATATTCAAGTATACAATGTACAGAAACAAAATGAGAAAACAGAAATGACAAAGAATAATCACACAAGAAACAATATTTAATGTGGTTCGACAAACCTGCCTACATCCATGGGTAAAAAAGATTAATAATTTCACTAATATGGAGAATAAAGAAGAGTACAAAATGTACAATGGAAACTCTCAACACCAAATATGCTCTTGCCTCTCACAAAAGTCTCTATTCCCATAGTCACAATCTTCTGTAGCCTCCAAGACCTACAAGATGTCTCTTTTTAGAGGTCTAGAAACCCTAGTTTCTAATTTAGGGTAAAACCCCAAAATAATTCTACGCCAATTCAAGACGTTTCTTGGTTGGTTCCGTGCCAATTCAAGACACCGCTCAACTTTTGCTTTTTGCAGTTATGTACAATTAAGCTATCACAAGTCGGATTGTGGCAAAACCTTAACTGTAATTTGTTTAGTTGAAGTACAACTATATGAAAGGTCTACATATAGGTATTTGTATATGTGTGGTTCTTAATGCTTGAATTTTCTATACTTTTTCCTTCTTTTTCTATTTCCCATCTTTTTTGTCCTATTTGGGTGGACCTACATACTATGATTTGGTGATGTTCCATGTACATTAATTTCTCCTTGAACAATAAAATAGAAAATGAGGCTACTTCTTGCTTCCGAAGGACACTGGTATTGCAGGTCTCATTGCTTTCCCGCAACACTCCCCACTTAATACTGTTCATCAGTCAATCAATTCTTTGATTTGGTCAGTCTAATGTGTCAAAAAAAGTGTGGGATTGGTCAGTCTAATGTAAGCATTGGGACTTACCTTCCAATGGTAAACTAGAACTCTCACTCCCTCCTTCCCACAACACGGGGCTTACAGAAGATCCATTCTTAAGAAGGATATAAATACAAACCATCCTCCAAGCTGGTTGGACTACGCTGAAAGCAATCACTTTTGCGGAACAATGGACAAACTCCAACTCGGGTTCCTGCAATCCTATCCCGATTGATTGTTTGGACGGAAAATCCCAACTAAGAATTGCCGGTTTGGAATCAGCAAATGCAAGAAGGTGAACCTATAGCTCAAGGACTAAACCTTCCTTTCTGAACCCAAGCTCCCTTTAGATCCAAATTTTCATTTTTCTTGGTGCTTGTTGCTTGCTGCTTGACGCCCCTCGTTGGTAGAGGTGTGTAATTACTAGAACAAACTCCACTAGTTATATTTATTGACAAATGCATTTTTCATTTTGACTTGCATGGCTTAAGCAAGCTTGCAATAGGTAGATTCCAACTCCTATTTTAGCTTATGGGAAATAACCCAGCCTATCAATCAAATCAAAACAAGTTGAAAGCAATAATAATCAAAAGAAAATTAAACCAAATTACAAGAACAACACAAAAGACAGAAGATTTATGTCGAAAATCTCAAGTTGGGAAACAATCACAGAGCCATAGAAAGTTTAACTATTCTTAGAAGATTACAAGAGTTCTCTCTAAATCTCTTATAAAACCACAAGTTTTCACTCATTCTTTTTATCTCTTGATATCCTAGACAAAAAATAAAAACTATATATAATGCATAGAGGTCGAGCTTGCTTAGCCCCAACACCGACCTCCTATTATTGTTCATGAAAAACTAATTTTTCGTGTTTAGATTGATCCAAATATTTTGGATCGGTCCACTTAGACACTATTAATGGCAGCTACAGTCCTGAATCCTCCTGGATCAATCTATCTGGCTTTGGATCAGTCTAGACCCCAGTTTAGATTGGTCCAAATCTTATGGATCAGTCCAAACTGGAATTTTGAATATTCTTCATTGCTTTGCTTCTCCACTCATCAGCCTCCATATCCAACAATCTTCTACTTGGAGACTAAGACTCTTTCCGTTGTCTAGCTTCTGCACCTGTGATGAGATCTCTTCATTTTGTGAATTTCGTACGACTATTTTTCTTCTTTACACATTAAGACTAACTAAAGCTTTGCATAACTTCAATTTTTGTACTGTCACAACCTTGATAAGCATGCTTGTTGGGTTTTCATTTGTATGGATATTTTCTAACTTTAGCACTTATTTCTCCATGAGTGATCTTATGAAATGATACATCCTATCAATGTACTTAGTGCTTGCATAAAAGGCTGAATTTTTCATAAGATAAATGATGTTGTAGTTGTTATTGAATAGCCTGTTGTTCTCTTACTTCTTGTCTAACTCCCCCATTAGGTTTTGCAACTAAATTAATTCTTTGCTAGCTCCCGTCGCTACAATATATTCCGCTTTCTTTGAGGAAAGTGGAACTATATTTTGTAGTTGAGACACTCAACTGACTGTTGTATTCTCTAAATAAAACATATACCCTGTTTTGTTCATCCTTTTATTTGTATCACTAACAAGTCCGAGTCTACATATCTTTTATTTTTGTCTCTTCAAAACATAAAACTGTGTTAGTGGTTCCTCTTAAGTATCTCTAGATCCACTTAACCGCTTCCCAATACATCTTTCTAGGTTTACTCATGAATTTACTCACAACTTTCACTACTTGAGTTATATCTAGTCTAGTACTGATCATGACATACACCAAGCTACCCATCATTGAAGCATATAGAACCCTGGACATGTAATATGTTTCCATTTCAGTCTTAAGAGTATCTTCTTTGGAAAGTCTAAAGTGACTAGCCAGTGTGGTACTGACTGAATTTGTATGTTTCACGTTAAATATGCTAAGTACCTTTTCAACATACTCAGCCTAAGATAACTTCAACCTATGGTTTTCTTTGTCTCTTGTAATTCTCATCCCAAAAATCTGTTTAGTTGCCCCCATGTCCTTCATTTTTAACTCCTTTGACAACTTCAAGTTTTTTATGTCATGTATGCTTGATTCTACTACAAGCATATCATCTGTGTATAAGTCTAATATGACGTAGCCATCATCAAAGATTTTGTGATAGCAATAATGGTCCATATGTCATCTTCTGCTATTTTTCAACATAAAGCTGTCAAATTTGATATACCATTGCCTTGGGGCTTGCTTTAACCCATATAAACTCCTCTTGAGCCTGTATACCATTTTTTTCTTGCTTTCAACTTCATAATCTTATGGTTGTTGCATATAGATGTCTTCTTCTAAATCACCATGGAGAAAAACTATCTTCACATCTAACTACTCAAGATGTAGATCTTCTACCGCCACAATGTTTTACACCGTTTAAATGGTGATCATCTTCATAATTGAAGAATATAGTTTAGATAAGTCAATACCTTTTCTTTGTTGATCCCCTTTTACAATTAGTTTGGCCTTATATATCTTACTCCCATCATGTTTTTCCTTTAATTTGTATATTCACTTATTTTCTATTGCCTTATTTCCTTTTGATAATGGAACTAAGTCTCATGTTTGGTTTGTAAACAAGGATTTCATCCCCTCATTGATGGCATGCTCCGAGTTAGTTCTTTCATCAACCTTCAATGCTCCATCATAGCATTTTGGTCCACCATCATCCATCAACAACAAGTAGTATAATAAAGGATAAAAACATTGTGGTGGCTTAGGTGTTCTCGAAGACCTTCTTAGTGCTGGAGTAGGTGTTTGAGGCTTCATCGACTAGTTTTCTTCTAGCATCTCATTGCCTTCAACTCTTGGTACATCACCCTCAAAAATCTCCTCAAGTTCCATAAACTTCATTTTGTATTTCTTTTGTTCTTTTGTCTTGTCTTTATATATGACATTTTCATTGACTACCACATTTCTACTTTTAATGATTTTTTGGTTATCATCATCCAAAACCCAGTACCCAAAATCAATAGAACCATTCCCAGTGTAAGTGCATTTAGTGGATTTTGCATCTAGCTTATTTTTCTAATCAGCATCAACATGAACATAAAAAAACTTTAAAAAAAAAAAAAAAAAAACATGAACATAAGATATATAACCAAACACTCAAATGTGAAAGCCTTACCTCTTTTCCCTTCCATGCTTTTTTAAGAAGTCCACCATCTAATGGTACTAAAGGCTCTTCATTGATCAAGTATGTGGCTGTTTTTATTGCATCCACCTAGAACTATTTAGGAAACCCTGCATGCAACCTCATGCTTTTGGCCCACTCTACAATCATCATGTTCATTCGCTCATCCACACATTTTTCTGCGATGTATTTGGTACTATATTCTCTTGTATAATTATATTCGAAGCTCAATACTTTTCAAATTCTTTGCTACAATATTTTCCTTCATTTTCAAACCTTAAGCACTCAAGCCTCAAACCCGTTTCATTTTCAATGAAAGCTCTCCACCTCTTGAATACTTCAAGCACATCAAACTTATGTTTTAGGAAATAAACTCATAATTTATCGGTTGCATCATTAATAAATGTAACAAAGTAAGAATTAATAAGAATCACTAAGAGAAGATACCTGAGTTAGTACCCATATGTCATTGTCACTATGAACAATTTCCAACCTTTCAAGTTTGGCATCCTTCCTAATTTAGAAAAGCTAACCTTATTTTGTTTTCCCAAAACACAGTTTTCACAAAATTCCACTTGTAAAGCCTAAACCTGGAAGTTTACCTTTGGAGTAGGGAATCTTCACACCTTTCTCGCTTATGTGCCCAAGCCTGAATGCCACACGTCTGAACTGACACCCGTTTTAGCTACATCAATGGAACCATGCTTCCGAACATATAGAGTGTACCTTCTTTCTTTTATGAGATATCATCAAAGCACCTTTGTTTACTTTCCATATGTCTCTCGTGAAAGTAGTAGTATGTCTTGATCTTGCAAGTTGGCTGACATAAATTAAATTTCTCTTCAAACTTGGTACATGTCTTACATAAGTCAACAACCATGTACCTCCATTAGGTAAACTCAATTAAACATCTCATTTATTAATTATGTTGCAAACTTTGTTATCTCTAAGATAGACTTTTTCATAGTCCCCCTGCACATAATTCTTAAGACATTCTTTATTTGTTGCAGTGTGGAAGGATGCACCGAAATTAATCAATCAAGACTCCAATTTTTTATCAAGTGAAAGAATCAAAACATCTTCAACATCACCTGCGATATTTATGGAAGCTTCCTTCTTCTTGTTGTTGCTACTTTGCTTCTTCTTCTTTTGTCCCCAACAGTCATACTTGAGATGTCATTTATTGCCATAATTCTAGCATTCCATTCTTGGCTTTACTGACTTGGATCTTCCATTAGATCTTGATTTTTCATGGTCTTACTTTCTTTCAGCAGTTAGTCCTCTACCTTCCACATTCAGTGCGCTCCCATTTAATGGTGCTTCTCCTGAGGTTTTTCTACGGACTTCCTCATTGAGTATTACTCACCACATCATCGAATTTCAAGGTGTCTAAACCCCAAGAATTGCTCAATGCCATAACTAGGCTATTCCAACTCTCTGATAAAAAGGATAGAATTAACAAAATTCTAAATTCATCATCAAAGTTAATATTATCGAGGTTAATTGACTTGTGATTGTGTTGATCTCATTTGGATGTTTTGTAACAGTTCCACCCTCATTTATTTTCATATAAAATAACCTCTTCATCAAAAGTATTTTATTTGATGTGAATAGCTTCTTATACATTCTCAAAAAGCTACCTACGAGTTCTTCAGTGTTTTTCTCTTTGGAAATACTGAAAACAACCGACAACAATGAGGAGAATCTGATAGTACCTAGGGCTTTCTTGTCGAACACCTCTCAATCTATATTTGACATTATCTCAGATTTCCTTGCTTTACCTCCTTGGGGTTGATAGAGATTCTTTTGATACAAGTAATCCTCTATTTGCATCTTCTAGAATGCGAAGTTTGTGCCGTTGAACTTTTCAACTAAAAACTTTGTAGATTCTTCTTATTGTACAAATCAAAATGAAGTCTAACACTTCCTTGGCTTATTGAACATGAATTCCTAAACCTCAACTCTGATACCAGTTGATGGGAGATAACCAGCCTATCAATCAAGCCAAAACAAGTTGAAAACAATAATAATAAATAAAAAATAAACCAAACTACAAGCACACCACAAAAGACACAAGATTTACATGAAAAACCTCAAGTTGGAGAAAAGTCATAGAGCTACATAAAAAGTTTCACTATTCTTGAAAGATTACAATAATTCTCTCTCAACCTCTCATAAAACCACAAGTTTTCACTTTGTTTTCTTGTTCTTTTTCTCCTGAAACCCTAGACAACAATAAAGACTTTATATAATGCATTAGAGGCTAAGCTTTCTTGGAGTCCCACCCCAAAATGAACCTTTTATTATTGTTTGTAAAAAACTAATTTTTCGCGTTTGGATTGGTCCAGGTTTGAATCAGTCCAAATATTTCAAATCCATCCACCTAGACACTTATGATGGCACTTGCAGTCCCAAATCTTCTTAGATCGATCCAGCCAACTTTGGATCAGTCTAGGCCTTAGTTTAGATCGGTCCAAACTAGCAGTCTCAGTTTTCTTCGTCTCTTTTCTTCTTCACTCATCAGGCTCCACATGCATCCAACATCAGCCACGTATGGGATCAATCTATATCATCCTTCACACAAGGACCTTCTATACTGAGACACACGTTATCATGGGGTTCGAACACATAGTAACTTCCTATGACAGGTAGCCCAGCCAACAATTCGGTGTATACTTGTTGGTATCTCCTTTGCAGGTAGAAGGAGCATACATTATTATTATTATTATTATTATTATTATTATTAATGAATAACACTCTTTGTTGAAGGAAGCGAAAAAACAATTATACAAATAAGATGTGCGGAAGCTTGGATTTGGAGTTTGTATGTATCAAAATAGAAGAAAGAAAACAACAATCACACAAAAAAAGCCTACATCCAAGGGGGAAAAGGCGAGAGAGATTTCACTGTTAATGTAACAAAGAATACAATGAACACTACGGTAGTACAAAACCCAAGAAACCCTAAATATAAACCCCCAAAACCTTATTATCTACGAGTCAGGTCAGACCCATGCCAAATTGATTCAAGAATATGGGTCAAAATTTTCTAGCCAAGGGCGATGTCAGGTTTTTCTTTTCTGGATCATCATTGGGGTTACATCTCAGGCTGAATTCAAGCCAACACAAAAGGAAATGAGACTATGCACAATCGTTCTACATCTCTCTTTTAAACACTCGCTTCTCCCTTTTTTTAGACACGCCTCTTCTCTTTACAAAGGCAGTAGAACCTCCAAACATATGGTCTTGGTAACAACCAAAACTATCTGAGCCCCTTCTCTCCCGACTCAAACCTTCTTGCTTACACTTATAACGGACCGAGTTCACGTACCTGCCAGCATCAACAAAACCACCTTCACATGTGAGTAAACCCTTATAAATGCTTCCATTCAAAAAATCTTGTTGACTAAAATGAACCTAGCTTTGATTTTTTTTAAGGTACGGCCACGTGAAGACAAGCAACAAGGCAGGACCGGACTTAGTGGGTGAGAACCCGAGTAGGCGACACCACAACACATTGCTCACCCCCCTTCCCCACTCCAAGGTAGGGTGGCAATGTTTGATACGATTTGTGAACCCAACACAATCCCAACAAAAACAAGGGGATTAGGGTTGACGTAATTGTGTTTTGGGTCAAAGCGGGTTGAGCCACTTTGACCCCAGTAAGAAATGGACCAATTCAGGTTGGTCTATATAGTTGTATATCCTTAACTTGACATGACACGAATCTAACCCGCTAACATGAATTACCACATAACCTGTGAACCCAACTTGAAATAAGAACATGTTTATGCTCAAGGCAGATTGGCCTGCTTTGACATGATTAATACGTGGGTCAAGTTTGAGTTGAGTCATACAATTTGCATACCATTATCTTGACATGACACGAACTTGACCCACCAACACAAATTGTCACCCCTACTCCTAGGAATCGACCCTGCCGTAGCCACCCAAGCGGAGGGCGTTAGCAACCCAATTTTGATCGTTTGAATCAAATTTTGTGCCTTTAATGCAAATCCACACACAAAAATTTGAAGGCAAATTACAAAGGGCCTACAACCCTTGACGTAGATTGTGACCTCTGGGTCTTAGGAGTCACAACCTTGGATGCAATTCACAAGAGATTTGTGTCATGCATGGAAGATGCAAGTCCGATTTCTCTTTGGTTGTGGTCCTGCCGTTGAAGGAAGAAAATGTTGCGTGATGAAATGCCACGTTGAATTGTACTCGCTTGTCCCTAAAAAAATTATTTGACAAGACTAGACTTCGATGTGACAGATTCAACCAATTTAATCCACGATCAAAAGAAGACCACAAGCTCAATAGTTCTTGGGTTAACAGTGAAAAAAACAGCTCCATTTTGAATCATCATCTCCGGTCTGAATGGACAGGTACCACTCCAATAGCAATGAGTGCATGACATGTGGTCTGGGTGTTTTAAGTTAAAACACATAGGTCAAAGGAAGGCATTGCAATAAATACACGATGAATAAGTATTGAATATATATTAATACACCTTGTCAGACATTATGTCACATCGTGAGAAGAGACTGGAGCGGTACCTGTCCTTTCAGACTGAAGATGATGCGAGCTCCGTTCAAAGGTCAAAGGTGAGTTAGGTAAAAGAAGGATCAGTTACATCATGGGGAGTAAAGAATACTCTGATTGTTCACCTCTAATGTGACACATTTCCTCCTAATATGATCAATGGGATCATCAGCTGGATTCTTGGTGAATTTTTTCTACCCAGCTAGGTTTCCGTTCACATGTATGAGGCTTGAGTCTTCGGTGGGTCACCTTACTTGACTTAGAAAGGGGTACGTCTTAGACAAGGGAAACCGCAGTGCACCTAGGTGTAACTGGATTCTTTGGTTATTCACGATCGACCTATTTAGAATGGAGGGGTGTTAAAAGAGCTTTATGAGAAAAATGTAGCTGTTAATCAGATCACTATCGATCTTGTAAAGAAGGATCAATAAAAGGGTTAGCAAAAATCTTTCGAAGCAAACCTAAACAATGAGGCGTATAACCAATTAATCATGGTTGATTTGGTCGAATACTAAATGATCTAATAATTTTTAGAAGATCCTTTGATGGAATGAGATATTATCAAATGATTCCATCTACCAAATCAAGAAAAGAAAAGAAAAGATGTAGCATCACTTACAAATTTAGGATCAATTCCATTATATCTGAAACAATGAGTAGGGTTGTCAACGAGAAGCAAGATCAATTAATTGATGTCGATATTCAAACAGAAGTAAGGACCATTCTCAAAAAGACATCATGTGTCAGTCTGGGGTTCCTTATGTTCTTTGGTAAATAAAGATTTTATTAATAAAACTAAGAAACATCATGCATCGTTTTATCAACCCAAAGAGGTGGATTGTTTGTCCAACACGTCACATATTGATCACACCAATGTTGGTCACAAAAGAGTTGCTCCCAACTAATGCCCCATCTTATACTTCGTTCTATAATGGGACAACCAAGACCCATGCAAAAGCCCAAGACCTATTTTCTTCTGAGTTTGGATAAGCAAAAGGGTTCTTTCGCTACAACTTCCTTAAAATCGAAAAAAACCTCCTTCAACGTCGATGCAAGTCAAAAAAGTAGGCTTCATGTTCACATTATTCATGCTCACTCTCTTTCCCCTCTTTGGCGTCTATATAAGAAAGCTGCTCTGGCTGATACGTCCATCCATTTCCTATATCTTTCTGCTTCTCCTCCAAGGAGTTCCCTTGGTTCACCTTTAGAAGTTGAACTTTTTGATTTCCCAGCTGCCTAATTTTGGCAGAAATGAAGCTCGAAAGCAGCAGGGAGGATACATTGGTGAAGGTGGTAATGTTTATGCTTGTTCAGGTTTTGGTGTACATCATCCTTTCCAATTCATCCAACATCTTCTCCAAAAACATCCCAACATCCCTTAGTTTCAAATCTTCTAGCTCTGTTACTTTTCGCCGAATTTTGGCTTCCCTCGGTTGAACCATCGTCGCCTTCGTTGAAGGGTTCACAGTCGCCAAATCAAGGAACTTCTGTGGTGAATGATGATCATAAATCATAGTTACTTGGAGACAAATTTTGGGCTGTTGTTTCAGTTGGAACTTTGGGACATGATAAGTAGTACTAAATATGTTTGTGAATCTGAAGGGTATTCTCTTGTTGTTTAAAACTTGGATCTTATAGTTTATGGGTTAGTTATGTAACCACGTTATAATTGTTTGGATGCATTAATGGACTTCCTCTAAATACTTGGCTTAATCTCTTTTGGGGATATGTTTGGGATATTTTTTTTCTTGGGGTTGACTGGTAGAAGCTACATAAGTGTTGTAGGCGTGTTATAATCAAGTTGGGTATAGTCACAACTAAATTGATTCAATGGACTATGTGTAACTGGTATGTGAATTCCAATGTTTGCTTATGATTTGAGATTTAGCAACGAATAAGTGAACCGAATAAAGAGGAAGTTGATTTTGCTTTCAAATGGAGTGTAGGTCATTGGCGGCATTGAATTTTGCCTAGGTGTACAAGCAAGATTCTTAAGGAGATGAAGAGTGGCTACTTGCAAGCCAAGGTGGAAATTATTGTATTATCTTATTTTTTATGAATCAGATTAATGGAGTTTATACAAGTTTTTATATTTAAACTTTTGAATAGAAATTGTGTCAACTTGCAAGTAGATTTTATCTAAGAGTCTATTTCCTTATATTGATAGGAGTAAAATATGTTTTTTGAGAACTTATATAAATTTCTCACAATAGAGTCAAGTTTATTAATGCAAGCAATGATATATTGGGGAATTGAATATCACATAAAAACCTTATAAGAGAATGGTGTAAACAGAATACGAGAAAAGAGCTTAAAAATTCTCTAGTTTTCTCTTTTAGTTTTATATAAAAGGGATTTTTCCCAATTTGGTTCAATATTTTGGAAAAATTGTCAAATAATGAGGTAAAATTAATTAGTGGCCAAATCGGTTTTTTAAGAATTAAAACTGGAAAGAATGAGATGGTAACTGTTAACAAATTTAAATGTTTCCTTCTATACCCCTAACCCACGAATCTCTCTCTATCCCATTCCCTTTCTTATTACATCTCTATTTTCTTTCCTATTCCATTTTTACACATCTCAACACTACTCCCGTTTTCCTTCTCTACCTATTTCTTCTTCTCTATTTTGGAGAATCTGTATTGAAACTTCACAGACGTTTTGGAGGTGAAGATTGGTTTTGAATCAAGTCTGTGATATGAACGTCTAAGACTTTACCAATTTAGCTACTTGACATCTTCAAGATTTATTTTGCCTTAAGTGACTATTGAGATGATGTTTTTAGAGCTTAATGAATGGAAAACTCATGCTGGTTTGGCTTTTTGATGTGGTGTCGGTGCCATTTTTTTTTATTTTTTTTAATTTTGAAGGTGCTGATACCATTGAGAACCTTTAGGTGATGATTGTTAGAACCAATCCGAGAAGGCAATATAAAGAATATACGGGTATGGGATTCAGTTTCCTATTTTATCGTATAATCCATTTAAGACTAAAATAGTAATTAAACATCACCAAAAACCAAATTGGCCACTAATTAATTTTACCTCATTATTTGGTAATTTTGCCAAAATATTGAACCGATCTAAGAAAAATCCCTACATAAAAATAGAGGATTGATGAAGGCTCGTAAGATTTTATGTTTCTCAAATAGAGGATTGTGGAACCACATAAATCTATTTTATTTATGTATTATTTATCTGCTTGTGTTTTTTGTGTTTTATTGCATTGTGATTGGTGTGTCCCTATTCCACCATTTGTAATATTAAAGCTAAGATGTATTTGTTCTCACTCAAAAAAAATGCAAATCTCGATGGAGATTATCATAATAAAGTGGGTTTAATTATGCCTAAGGACTTTGGAAAACACGATAATTGCAATAAAGACTCACTTGAATTAACTAATAGAATTGTTACATTGGATCAAGAGCAAGGAAGGCTTGATCAACATACAGTGTTGAATACAGGAACTAGAATACAATACAACTATGTTATGCCTACTCTTAAGATAAGATAAAATGACAGATGATTGGATTCGGGGTCTTTTGCAATGTCTCTTGGAATGTTCTTTATACTCCATCAGAGCAATTTCTTCTCGCTAGTTTATTACAAGTAGTTGCCCTTATTATCACAGTGTCTTTAGGTTTGTGGCCTATATTTCGAGCATCTCGAATCGGTTTTCCTTAATAACCGTTATTGATGATGTGTAAATGCCTTTGAACCCTCCTAATTAGTTACTGTGTGTAGTAATGGATCCATCGTGGTTCATCAAAATAACTGGAAATCTACAAACAATACTCATATTTTCTCACTTAGTTTGGTGGGACACACGTCGATCATCAACGTATCTCTTCTTCTTTGGATTTCCCACTTATGACGATCCATGTGTGGCCCTTGCAGTGATTGCTTTGAAAACATGGGCAACCACGTGTCGTTGTTGCTGAGGTTAACTTTAAAATGGGGTAAACAAATGCCCCTCACACATGTCTGGTTTGAATGAAACAGGACATGTGTGTATACCCACTCTTTTTGACGACCAAGATGTAATAAGGGGATTTTTCACCTCTTTACAAGTCCCCAGATGTTCATCATGATTTGTGTGAAATGACATGATTCCATTCACACAAATCACAACCTATTTGGGATGGATAACCATTAACAATTTTCTCGCTTAATAAAGGACCTAATTTATGACTAACTTGACTTGGTCACCTCAATTGTCACGTCCATTGTACTAGGGCAAACAAAATCTCTCACTTCCTTTAACCCGTTTCATTTTTTAGGGTCTAAATTTAGGGAAATGAACGGTCTCTTCATCAGAGGGACATGATGTGTTATTATTTCCAAAAGAAGACGCTCTGTCTTCTAGGCCATTACTCATGCCAGTTTTGAAACTTTGGAGATTATAAATATCTCCACCTTCCCTTCTTCTTAGCTCATCCCTTTAGCAGTTCAATTGTTTCCCTTGATTGTTTCCCTTGCTTCCTCACGACTTTCATGTGCTTACTACTTTTTTGATGCGACACAATTTCAGTATGTGGAAGCAACTCTAAGCCTTGTTAATTAGAGTTTCTTGTCTTCATAACTTCCTCCAAAAAGTTATGTTTCAATCTCCAAGAGGGATTTTCATACCTTCTTTTTATATGAGGTCCCTCTTCCAGATTTTTGCTTAAGAGTTTATCAAGGGACATTTCTTCTTAGGTTCGACCATGCTTCAAGGTCTTCTAGTTCTCCGGTAAGTCTTTGAACTCTATCTTGTAAAGTTTGCTTTATTTTTACCTTCATGGATATTTTAATTGTCCTGTGGATCGAGCTTATGCATCCTCTCCCCTTTGTTTCTTTTGCAGGATCTCTATTATTGAAACTACTTAAGTAGGGAGGAAAATGACATCTTGGAATTACGGGAGGATCTCTAAATATCTTTCTCAAGACATGTATAGAAATATATTGTTGATGGGTTGAAAGATCCATCCGTAGTTATGGATGGAGTGCTCAATGTTCTCCCCTATAAGACCTAGTAGGCCTTGGGTCATGTTTGTAAATTTTGTCCTCACCAAGCATGATATAGTACTTTAAGGGCTTTTTTGTCTTGCTAGTAGTGAAGCAAATTAAAGTCCCATGCCTCTCAAAATTCATCTAACTACAGATCTTTAAGTATTAGAGCATTATCCGTAGCAACCTCCCTCGTACAGATGAGGTTCTAAGGAAGTGACTCGAGGAAATTGATACATGTTCTTTAACTCTCAGCAACTAGTTGACCATGCACCTTTCAGCCTTTGACTCTTTTGTTTGAATTGTTGTATCACTTCTTTAACTTTCGTAATGAATTTTGTTGATCTTTATTCCTAGCCATGTATATTTTTGTTTATACTATTTTGTTGAAAATAATAATGCTTCTTTCAAGGAGACATTATTTTTCTTGACCATTCGTCGACTTAATACTTTTTATATATAAACGACATGTCCCATGTAGATGGTTTATACAATTTTAAATATTTCCCAATGATTTCCCTTATATGCTTACTACCATTGATGTACATCAATCGATAGGTGTTCCCATCAAGGACTTCGCTAATTAAATATGGCATTTCCCAATTGAGAGACCTTTTCCCATAAGCTAAGTCTTTTGATCGTAATGGCAAGATAACCTTCCATACCAAATTCCCTTCAACAAAGGACTTAGGTTTCACTCTTTTGTTGCAGGCTCTTGCTATTTTTTGTTTTTACAATAGAATCAAATTTAAGGCCTCAATTTGTGCTTCATTATATCATCCAATTCTACCATCATAGATGTATGGTAATTGAGATGAATCAAAATTAAGGCATCAATCTGATCCAAGGCACTTAAGAAATAGGCCATCAACACCTCTCTTAAAATCCCTAGTTTGATCATCAAGTAAGACATACTTTCTAACCTTTAACTTCAAGGGATTATTGGTACACTTACTCAAATCATACTGAGTAATAGGGATCCCCCAATCATCTTGTTTTAACAACATTTCTAAACAGGGATTTAGAAGAAGGAATTTACATGAAACAATCTGAAGGATACATAGTGTCAAATTAATAAAGTGTGTAGACTAGTTAAGTCTTTGTATTGACGTAAACAAGTACCTAAACAATGGTATGAGAAATTTGATACAACATTGACATCTAATGGGTACATAATAAATGAGTCAAATAGATGTGTATATAGAAAGTTTAATGGAAATTATGGAGTGATTATCTGCCTTTATGTTGATGACATGTTGATATGTAGAATGATTTTAGAATTAATTAACACTACTAAGAAATTTCTTTCATTAAAATTTGATAAAAAAGATTTATGTGAGACAGATGTAATCTTAGTAATTAAAATCCTAAGGAATTCTAGTGGACTAATGTTAAATCAATCACACTATATATAAAGGATATTGAGGAAATGTAAACATTTTGATAATTGTCCAATATCTACTCCGTATGACCTTAGCATACACTTGAGGATAAATGTGGGGGGGTCTATAACCCAAATAGAGTATGCTAAAACTATATGTAGTTTGACATACTTGTCAAACTGACAAGACCTAACATAGCATGTGTTGTGTAACACCTTGCACCATGACACACATATTATTATACGCGTAGCACACTTAGAATGCTAACACATATCACATAAGTTCTATACACACATAGTATCACTTTAATGCACATATGTTGATCTGAATGTTAGAGTAACTTTAGAAAGGCTCTAACAAAAATGTAGAAAGAATATATGAGTAAAAGTTATACCTTTGGATAGACATGAAAATCTAGAGTCCTATGGAACAAATGGCAAGCGAAATAGATACCAAACAAAAAAGTTAAAAGTAATTTACTAAACAAGGAAAAAAAATGGTTAAAGACATGACAATTTCTAAAGTTGTCCCGGACTAATGGCACAACTTCAGAAGTCAATATCTATCAATCTCATAGAAATTACGATACAAATAATATATGCTTGGAAATATCTATGAGTCTATTTTCCAATACGACAAATGATGAGTGAATTGAAACTTTTTAGAAAAAGTTATGACTATTTTTCCAAAAAGTGTCTATGTCGTCTGGTATATATGAATCAATAGATTTTGAGGTAACTTTAAAATATACCAATAAATATGTATAATGAATTAGAGAACAAGGTCTATGGATTTAGAAAGCTCTTGAAGTCTAGTTTCCAACAAAAAAAATGGTTAGTGAATCCGAGTTTTGTAGAGAAAGTAATGACCGTTTTTCCATCGGGTGTTTGTGCTGGAAAAATTCTGATGAGATGACGTCATCAAAACGGAAAATTTCGTACAATCACGATTTTTACAAAAATTTAAGTTATTTTTCACTAGAGACTTATCTAAACACAAAATTAGAAAGTATGGTTGTTATTTAGGCCTATAAAAATATAGAGACTCGTAAGAAATATGATCTTTTGAAGAAGTTTTGCAAGACTAGGGATTTTGAAGAGAAAGGAAAAGGAAAAGCTAGGTATTGCAAAGATTTAGGGATTTTTCTTAAGAACAAAGCTTTGAAGGAATTTTACATCAACCAAGAGGTAAGGGAC
>JAOXJP010272219.1:0-20083 GCA_025762735.1 Platanus orientalis | reverse complement strand
ATTTTTAAGGGTTTTAGTTATTAGGTTATTTATGATTGTTGGATTAGTTTTAAATTCAACAATCTATTCTCTATATTGTTATATTTTAACGAAATGGATATTTAACAAAACAGAAGAATATATATTCGTATCCTATCCATTTGTAATGGATATTTTTATAAACGGATCGGATAAGCTTATTTCGGATAGGACACAGACCGGAACACGATCATTTTTCGGATAACTTGCAGCCCTAACCTAGACTACTTTAGGCGTATGAATTACTGCTTTGCAGGAGAATGATTGTTTGAGTTGAGAAATTGACACATGGTGGGTTTTTGAATTTGCTCTCTTTTTGAACACATACTTTTTCATCTAGACACTTTTTTGGATGTTTTTAACCCCCAAACACAATCCATATCAGCTTATCATTCACCATACACACTACATGAACTTTTTCATCCCAAAACATTTTCTTCCTTTCACTTTATCTTTTTTTGCTTATGTTTAAAAGCTAAAGTAGGGCTGTCAATCGGGCCGGGCGAGTCTGAACACAACCCAAGTTTGGCCCGTTTTAAAATAACAGACTTCCATAGAGTTCAGGCTGCTCAAACTAGGCATTTCACATTTAATTTTGGGTTAATTTTGGACCAATAATTGCTCTTAACCTAAATACATATTACATGGGTTAAGTTTTTTTATTTTTTTAAAGTAGGAATTAGGTTTAGATTTAGTGAACATAGGCGGTTAGATGAAAAAAAAAAGATCTACAATGGGTGTTTAATCACATTTGGACTAGGTTATATTGTTACTTATTGTGGACACCCTGGGCTGCAATTAAGTTTGCCTGAGTTCAGCCCTGCTTGAAGTTTTGTATACCCAGCACGTCTAATTTTTGGGCCGAATAATTAGGCTTAGGGCCAGTCTAGCCCAATTGACAGCCTTACAGTAATGCGTGACTCCTCTCACCCTTTCTATTAGATATAGTGGCTCCTCCCACCCTTCTTATTGCTTTGCATTTTACTTTTATCTTTCCTTGTCTATGTTTAAATGAAATAAATGTTCTGTCCAGGACAACAGGGGACATCATATGGAATAAAATGGGTGGGAGTTAATAAAATTTCAAATTCCCACCCATTTTATTCCATATGACGTCCCCTGGTGTCCTGGACAGGACATTTGCTCCCATGTTTAAAAGATAAAGTGTGACTAAAAGAATTGATTTTGGTTTTGGAATGAAGTTTCATGAGTTTAGGGTTTTGTTTAGGATGAAATCACCTATCGAGGAGACCCATCCCATGCCTTGAGTCATGTCTAATTCTTTGTTTGTACTAATGTATCATGATAGGAGATTGGATCTCCAACCATCCTTGCATTGCTTAGCTGCCCCAGTTTTTGCATGGGATTGCATCTTTGTCTTTCCTTAAGTACTATCCATGGTCGGCATCCCTCATTTTGAGTTTCTTATATATATATATTTTTTTTGCTTGGTTATTTTTTCGGCCTTGGTTAGCGGATTCTCATTAAGTTTTTATCCAAGTGTCGTTACTAGTTTTCACTGGACTTGTAACCTTTGTTCTGTTCTATCCATGCTCCATAGTTGATACTCTTTACTCGTGATATCCCAATTAATTTTATTGGAAAAAAATATTATGTGATGAAAAAGTGTCTATAGTGTGTATGGTGAATGATAAGCTGACATGTATCGGTGTTTTGGGGTTAATGACGTCCAAAAAAGTGTTCAGATGATAAAGTAAATGTTCGAAAAGAGATACCACATTCAAAACCCATCATGTGTCAATCAATGCATGCTTATAGAGGTCTGTGTCAATCTAGACAATCATTCTCCATTTTATTAATGCCTTTTTAGACAATTCTTGTATTCTTTCCTTCGAGCTCCCACTATGACCAAAAGGAAACCTATTCATCGTAATTGTAACAGTGTCTAAAAACTCAGATCGGCTTGGTGAACCCGAAACTCACCGATCCGAGTTATCTTGATAACTCGTCCTGATTACTAAAATAATAACATCAAACTACTATCAAGCATTGTATCGTGTGCGGGAAAGGATGCAATCGTATTATCAGCTGGTGAATATTAAATATATTAATACTAGAAAAAACAATAAATGTAACTAAAATAGTAACATTAAAATTTCTTTTATCAAGTGTTGAATCTGTGCAAATCAAGCTGTTATTTTGAAACCACCAAAAAGAAGAGATAAGAGCAAGGGGAGAGTGGATTGTATCCACTCCTCTTATCTTATGCTCCTCTCTGTCCCTTGTCAGGGGGTGAGCACGTCAGTACCAACAAATGATTTTCACTTTTTTTTTTCTGGGGGGGGGGGTGCATTTCACTTGTCGGTGTTGATAAGCATAAGATAAGAGGAGCAAATACAATCCTCTCTCAAGCAAAGGAGGAGCAAACAAAGAGGAGAGAAGATTGTATCCGCTCCTCTTATCTTATGCTCCTCTCTACCCCTTGTTAGGGGGCAGGCACATCACACTCCCCTAAACTAACTCTAACTACTGCCCCTGTCAAGGGGCAGGCACATCACGCTCCTCTAAACTAACTCTAACCACTGCCCCCTGGTAAGGGGCGGGCACATCACACTAATCAAGTCCAGGAAGTTTGTGTAAATTGTACTTGGGCCTCCACATCATTTGTTTTTTTTTTTTTTTTTTCCTTTAGTCTATATAGCTCATTTCATTTATTGCCTTAGACCATATTGTAAAATATTGATTCCCTTAGAGCTTATGGAACTTACGTAAAAGGTCAAAATCTTCATTAAGGATTTTATTTTTGGGTACAAAAATATGGGGAACAAATGGCTAAGACACAATCGAAAAAAAAAGGCCAAGAATGCTTCCCTACATAAAAATTGAACAATTTTCATGCATAGTATTTCTTGACTTGGTTTAAGTTTACTGGTCACGAGAGATCGTTGCCATCTACTAGACACAATATGAGGACTAGGTCTCAAAAAAGAAAAAAGACAATGTGGGGACATTCATATCTGGGCCTAAATTTTCCTTGGGTTTCCTACTAATGATGGAGGATCCATTTAAGCACAATATCTCATTAAATGGTGTGTGGCCAGACCTTCACTGCATAGTGCCATTTATGTTAATTTACTTGGCCATTGCAAAAATGCCTTCTATCTCCTCTTTGGTCAAATTCAGTTGTTCATACCTGCTGTGGATCCATTCTGCCTCATCCAACTTTGACTCAAATAAAATAAAGATGATTGCGATATCCGCTTCCATTGGAAACATTGCATCCAATCCATAGTCTGAAGAGTATGGAGCTGTACCTGTCAAAGTCCATATTGATGTGCGGTCGACCATTAGAATGTATGGCAACATTTTATGCCAATAGGAATATGCTTCACACATCTTCTTCAATGTGCTTATGTTATCATCTATGGACGGCAAGAAGAGGAATGGAGGTGGCTAATTTTGATTTTTTTTTTTTCTCCATAAAATTGTCCTTTCCTTCCAAGTTCATCGTATATTATGTGATTATTTCATTGAAACTTTGTACCTATAGATGATATCTCTTGGGATGAAGTGCATAGTGACACTGCTTTTATCCATTTGGTGAAGCTGCTTATATCAATCAGGTTCTTTTGCTTGTTGTGTTCTATGTAACTCTCACCTGTAATTATCTCATTCTCTATACTTATTTATAGTCATCACCGGGTTTGGTTCAGGTTGGCCTTCTGAGATTGAAATTAAACCTCCTCTTACAAGTTTATTTAAGTCATGTTGCTTCCATATAATGATCACAGGGAAATGCATTTGTACTAGTGAGAAATGCTATCAACTTAAAAGTACTCAAGGAACCTAAACAAAGAACCACATGTCTAATTTTTTTAATCCTCACTCAGACTTGGGGAATTGGGCTACCATATAGGAAAATGGAACCCAAGCCATAAAGTAGGAGAGGAACTACAGTCTTATGTAAACACATGTCCTCTCGTGGGATTGAACTCATGACCTCTCACAAGAAAAAGAGCTACCAAAATCACCTGGGCAAGGGAGAGTCGGCATACCTGCCTTTTATTAAGTTAAAAGGAGAGATTGAAATGTAAACTAGATATCATATTATATGTTTTTCTTCTTTCTTAAAGCAGACTTTCAAGAAAGTTTAAACAATACCTTGATATCCTTTTAGCAATCATTTGCACTAATCAAAAGGATGCCATCTAAATCAATACATGAAAGTCATAGTGAAACCGTTCTTTACCAGTTCTTTTCTCAATTAAACAAGAAAAAATCCATGTTTATGCTTGTTTAAAATGCATGTGTATATTTGTTTTAAACATATATGTTGATTTGATTTAAAGGTAGGAGGTAGGACTCTTGGGCCCATCGGTTTTATGGCTTTGAGTTGGCATGATTTGACCCATTTAATAATCAGGTAGAACTCATGGAGTGAAGTCTAAGATTGCCTGCTGTACCTTCTGGGCTCTTATTTTTCATGACATTCTGTCCATTTCTGAAGTTTCCCTATTGCCTTGTGTTGAAAATTGAAAAATAACAATAATCTAAACAATCAAGATTTCAGTCTAAAATTATAAAGAAACAGCTAGAGCATCTGATAGGGACCTACGACAAGTAATACTCGTATGTTAAAAATGACAAGTAACAACTTGAAAAGTCTCATAATTTACATAGAAAGAGGTTTTCAGCCAGACAAGATTCCTTTGCTACGTATAGAGCTATCAATAAGCTGAGCTAGGCTTGGAGCTTGTTTCATGTAACATGTAATATATTTATACACGATTTATATAGATAAAACTTCTTATAATATAGGCTGTTGGGCCTATTTCAATAAGTTAGGTGAAGATTTGGCTCATGGGTTATTGGGCAGCAACCATGAATTTGGTGAGCCAAGCTCGGTATCTCAAGCTTGTAATGAGCCTTAAAGTCTGGTTCTATGTGACAGAGCTTGAGTTGAGCTGAGCAAATTGGCTCAGCTTAGCTCGTTGACACCCTTAGCTACAAAACCTCCCTTCTTCTGACCACATGAAGGGATGGAAGAAGGATTCTGTCCGCCACCCTTAACAAACACTTGGTCCACTGGGCATGGACACGTCAGTGCCGAAAAGTCCCCTGACACCCAGTGGACCAAGCGTCCTTTTAAGGGAGGCGGACAAAATCCTTCTCGGACGGGATGATATGGCAGATCATCAGAAATATAACCCTTTGCATCGGTCACATGTTCAACGTCTCAAGACATCAACGACATGTGACCAGCACTAAGGATTATTGAGCTAAAACATTCTACATGGGAAGAGATTCATCAAAAATAAAAACAAAAAACATGGGGGAAGAGGATGATGTGGTTGAGTACAGTTTCACGTCACTACCTAAGCTACCACTTGTAAGATTGCTTCGCTGATCAAGTAAATTCTACCTCTACAAATATAAATTTATTTAATACTTAAATTAGTTTGTGTAGATGGATTCTTAAATGGTCCTAATCCTGGTGTTGGTTCAGTATTGGCAACATCGTAAAAAATCATCATCAAACATGGGACAACTAATCGTGAATTAGAATACTAAACTGGATTTCAATGCAAAAGTAGACACCTAATCATCATCAATCCACCTCGGATGTTAAAGAGTGTGTTGAAAATGTATCAAGATGTAAATAATGTGTGCATCTTGACATTATTTGATAGTGAGAGCATTCATATTAATTCTCACAATACCCTGTCATGGTGGGACTACCACCAGCCCAAGACAAAATTGGGTAAACACACTTCCAATGTTCAATATCAGTGGCTTCTTTGTTTTCAGATGAGAAATGCAAAGATATTCCTAGGTCTCTAGTGGATCACACAGAGCTTACCCCTTTGCAGTACTGTGGTTTTGTTTTAAGTCACTAGCACTTGTCTTAATCACACACCTAGCCCACAAGGATTTAAAAGAAAGACAAGATGAGAAAGGAAAACACTCAAAGTTTAACCTAATTACAATAGTTAAGACAAAGTTGGCCGGTAACGTCCAATTTAACTGAAGGCGACTTTCTTCTTGGTGATGCTGATTGGCGGCGTGGATTTGATGCTCCCCCTTAATAAACACCTAAGGTTCTCCCATATACAGGGATTGATACATGGCATCAAAAAAGTGATTTACACTTTTTGGGTGGGGGTGATTTTCATGTTTCGGTGTTATGTGTCCGCCCTTGCATAGGGCAGACCTTTGGTATTGGTTAAGGGGTACACCAAATCTTGAGGGGTTGGTCGGTTTTATAAATGTTCGACCCAACCAGACCCTGACCGGTTGGGTTCCTGTCGAACAAATCCTCAGTTTGGACCCAACTCTATTATTGAAGATTAACCTGGTAAAACCAGCTCGATTGGTACAATTTGGTTGGTTGGGTCACCCATAATTATTTTATTTTATTTTTCCTTTCGAGGGACACCATTGATCCGTTAAGATAATGTCATATGCATGCACACACAAATCCCCCCCCCCAACACACACACACAATTTCCACACAATGGAATGGTTTTGACTGAGGTCCTAGATGGTAAGGACAATCAAGTGCCACATGGAAATGGGATGTCTAACAGGGATGATATCCTCTGCGACGTGAATATTTACCTTGGGCTTGGAGCCACCATTCATGGGGTGCCATGTGTCAGGTACTGACATCCCATACACTTTTATCAGTCACTGACACCACATGTCACCCCATGGATGGTGACTCCAGCCCCGGAATAAATATTCACATCGCAGAGGATATCAACCCTGTCTAACATGGCATTTCATTCTTACAGAAAGGATGTTCTGTCCAGGATTTGTCCAGTATGGTCATATGGAATAAAATGGGTGGGTGATGCATTTTTTGAATATGAAATACACATTTTATTCCATAAAGGCTTATATAGAAAATGGGAACGGATGTTCTGTCCAGGACTTGGTGTCCAGAACACCAGGAGACATCATATGGAATAAAATGGATGGGTGATGCATTTTTTGAATATGAATTATGCATTTTATTCCATATGACAGCCCCTAGTGTCCTGGACACCATCCTAGATACCCAGTCCTGAACAAAACATCCTTTCCCAAATGGAACTGTCAATGCGTGGTGTCCAAATCAGACACACTGTCCAATATGACAATTTTTTAAAGCGAGAGAATTCTCTGCATTGGGCGCACCATTTGCCCCTCAAAGGGGGGTGGGCCCATGTAAAAAGTGCATGGGACCCATACCCCTTGACAGGGGTTGAGCCCCCTTTTTTTTCTTCAAAAAGAGCAAATGTTCTATTCCCAATTTGTCTGCTCCCCCGTGCTCCCAAACACAAAGGCTGGAGGTGAATAGGGTTGAAACCGTAAACACAGTTCATAAAAAGACATCATATGTGAAGCTTTGTGTCTGGGACCACAGGAGAACAGACAAATTTGGAGGAGAACATTTGTTCCCTTTTTTTGTAATAAAAATGTGGTGTCCTTGTCAATAGCTTAGATTGTTTGGTCCAAAAAAAAAATCGAATAATATAATATATCATATGGCTAAGATCACTTAATCCAATTATATTTGACTCTGAAATATTCTTGATGAAAGCCAGTAATCATCCCTTAGGGGCACTTGTGCAAGTGCAATGCCTTGCAAAGAAAAATAAAGAAAAAAGAGGAAAAGGAAGGTAAGGACTCCTAATATATTAACGGTTGGAGGTTGGTGATAGAGTTAGTTCACAACACTACTCTCACGTGATTATGTATAGAGTTGGATGTAATTTAAGGTCTTCCCACATGACAGTTTCATTAAATTTTAAACAAAGAATTCATATATTTTCCTTGATTATCATCTTAAATAATCCAATGTGTTTCCTTCTAGTAGACATTAATCACATTCTATCAATTTTTTAGTCTTTATGTACTTCACTATGGCCAACTTAACGATACTTGAATCTCAATCATTAATGTAGCGATTGCTTAGATCCATTGAACTAACCCCTGGTGGGACCTAGAACACAAACGTGTAACCCTACTATTCATTCATAGATGTTTCTACGATCCATTCACTTTTTTTTTTTTTTTAATTTCTAACAATGTTAAAGATCTTTAAAAAAAGGAAAAGATGTTTTGTCCAAGATTTTGTGTTTAGGATGATATTCAGGACACCATGGGTTATCATTTCGAATATAATGCATATTCTATATTTAAAAAATGCATCACTCGCCCATTTTATTTCATATGACATCCCTTGGTGTCTTAGACACCATCCTGGACAGAAACATCCTTTCCATAAAAAGAGTAAAAGATCTGCTACACCTAAAACAGTATGTTTCTTCAAGTCCCCGTACCACAAGGCCACAGGCTATGGTTTTTTGAATTTGGTGGCTCTTGTAAATAAGGGCAAATGTTCATTCAAATATTCGAAAACTATTTTTACAGTTTTAGCCCCAAAATAAATGTTCTGTCCAAGATGTCATATGGAACAAGATGAGTGGGAGTTAGATGAAATTTCAAATTCCTACCCATTTTATTCCATATAATATCCACTGGTGTTCGGACAGGACATTTGCCCCCTTTTAACCCTACCTACCTCACTTTTATGTGGAGGGATACAGGGAACATACAGTTTTGGGTGTAACAGATCCTTTCCAAAAAAAAATGTTTAAGGCTTGCACTTCCGTACTTAGTAGATTGGATGACGGTGAGAATTGGTACAAGCCCCGGTTGGACCTGCCGGTCAGGTCAATGAAAGCGGCAACCTGCTCATTGGATTTGCTTCAGATCAGATTTCTAGCCAGATCTTCTCCTGCGTGTCTAACAGGAGGCAGGACACTATTGGAGGGAAAAAGTGGATTACAATTTTTGAAAAATGTAATTCACTTTTTCCCACCATTCATCTCTTGCCACGTGTTAGACATGACCTTAACATGTCATAGGCTGGCAGGAGAAGATCCTTTCTGGATTTGATTTATATATTAAACAGGCCGCTTGCGGGCTGGGGCAGTAAAACCAAAAACCAATTCCCTTATAGATTGGATTTGTGCGCGATCGGGTTTATATACAACTGGAGAACAGTTTGCCAACCCAATTTTGTGTGTGTGTGTGCGTTTGTGTGTTTTTTTGAGTATTGAATTTTGTGTTAAATTAGTAAATCGAGCAAAGGTCGGTCTCCCCCCACCCTTGTAGGCCCGGCAGATTAGGATTGGGATCCATTTGATTTTGAAGCAAATCTTATGGGCCAAATCATCCCTTGGGTTAAATAGAATGGATGGTTCTGATCTCTAATCAATCTCACATGTGATATTCTAATCCAATGCCGTTTGCATAGGGTGTACACCCTGACAGCATACTCCCATGTCTATTGTAGAACAACTCAACTAAATAAAAACCCCTCCTAATTCCCCCAACTACTTGGGATTGGCCATTCCATTTTATATCCTCCGTTAAATCGTGACTCATAAACATTCATGTCTTTCCTTAGTATCTCAGCTCAAGTCTTCAATTTTTTTTTACCTTCTATTTCCTATGGTTACCAAAAGATAAATGGAGAAATGTTATCCAAAAAGAAAAGGAGAATGATCATTTATGATAAAAAAGTCTGTGTAAACGTGCCATAGATTGACACATGATGTGTTTTTGGATTTGATACCTTTATTTGGCTTTCCTTGTGTCATTTTAATGCCGTCAACTTATATTATTAAGAGCAAATGTTCTACTCCCAAATCGTCTACTCCCCCATGTTTCTAGACACAAAGGCTGGGGTGTATAGGTTAAAACTGTAAAAATGGTTTTCACAAAAAGCATAACGAGCCACCTTTTTCCTTAGGAACATGAGAGAGTAGACAATTTGGGAATAGAACATTTTCCCCCCTGATATTATTACTTCACTTTCGTGAATTTCTTGATCTTGTTGCACATGGTGAAATCATCCTCAGATGAGTTTCTTTCATGTGGTCACCTATTGGTACTATCCCTACGTTCCTAAGAAGGCCTATATGATTTTTTCTTTTCTAATCTTGTTATGCTACTAGTTCATTCAATATCTTCATCTCAACAATGCATAAGTTAGGCTTAGAGACTTCTTATAAAACTTCCCCATTAATTCAAGTAATTCGTTTCTATCACATAACTCTAAAAGCAAATTCACCTTCATCAACCGACTTTTTTTTTTTTTGGGGCAATGTCCTCTTCAATCTCTTATTCCTTTATCATTGATTGAACCAAGATTACACAATTGGTTGCTTAAAGTCATTGGTTGGTTGCAATCTTAATTATTTACTTCTTCTAATTTTACTTTTACTAATTGTACTTTATACGTTCTATATTAGTCCTGCTCATCTTAAGAATTTTTACCCTAAAACAACCCACTAAGTTATAACTTGGCATTTAGTATATCTCTAATTTGTCAACCAAAATTAAATCATCATCATACAACATATACTTTGGGACATGCTCTTGTATGTGTTTAGTCAACTCATTTGAAACTATGTGTAAAATATGAGCTTAATGTTAACAGATGGTGTAAACTTATTTTGATCAGAAACACATTTTTTTTTCTCCCAATTTATTTTAGTAAAACTTATCATTTCATTATATATTCTTAACTAAGTCAATATATGTACTTGAGATCACTTTCTCACCTTAAACTCCAATATAATATATCAATATACCTTATTATATGAATTCTCTAAGTCAATAAAGAAATGTAAAGGGTTTATCACATTCTTAACTTCCTTTTTAGCACCTTTACATCTTCACAAGTTTTCTTTACTTATCACACATGATGGTCTTTTGAATTTGGTGCATCTTTTAAATAGGGAGCAAATATTTATGTGAACACTTTTTTTTATTGTTGTAATCCTATACATCCTATTTTTGTGAGTACCTATTTTTTCATTTGAAAGCTGTTTTTACAGTTTTAACCTTATGCACCCAGCCTTTGTGTGTAGGATACAGTAGGTCATACAAAATCCTAGACAAAACACTTGTTTACACCAATTTCGGTTGCAGAAGATTTGCTTCTATTAATTAATGGTTTGATCATTTTCATCTCTTAATATAAAGACCAAACACCAAAATTTTGTGATAATACTTTTGTCTCTATCCTAGATTTTAAAAAAAAAAAAATTGCAGATGTCAGCTGACATTATAGAAATAGAGGAAGGCAATAGGAAAAATAAATGGACTTGCATGTTTGTGTATGGGAAACCCAATAGACACTTCAATAACCATTATATAAACCAACTAACAAATATATATATATGGTGGGAAACCGAGATGTTTTTATTTTGTCATACGTAGTTTATGCTTGTGCAAGCCAAGAGTGTGATATGAGATATTTTTTTGTTTGTATCATTCATAGTTTATATTCTTGTAGGCCAAGAGTAGTATGTGATTTTTTTTCTTTTTTTGTCGTTCATAGTTTATAATCTTGCAGACTATGAGTAATACATGTTTTTTAGAGATAATAACTTTTGAGAAACTTCTCATTGATGGGGCTAAGACATAGTCCATATGATAAGGAGATATGACCATTAGAGTATACTTCTTTTACCACATAGGATCCGTTTTGGATTTCTTTCCTGAACAATGAGATAGGTAATGAGTCATTGAACAGTAAGCACCAACTCTCCTACTTGAAAATACCTAGATTGAATCTTCTTGTTGAATGCATGAGAGAGACAATCCTGGTAGCATTCTAATATATTTTTTTATGCTTTCAATCTTTTTTTATCTAATGTTTCGAGCCCTGCAAGTTGTAGTCTTACATTTTATCATCTGTAAGCTCTTATTGGATAGCAATCCTAAGTGATGGAATTTAACATTCTAATGGAATGACAACTTCTACACCAACACATTGGGTGTAGATTGGGTAGGAGTTCAAAATGATATGATATACGCTCAGAGCGCTTCACCAATTCACTTGTGTCAAATCCTTCTTTGACTTTGATACCACTTTTTCGAGTAGTTTGCAAAAAGTCTTGTTGAACGCTTCAACAAATCTATTGGCGAGGGTATTGTACATAGTAGAAGTCCGTTGTTTGATCCCAAACTTCTCATAGAATTGGTATATCAAGTTATTCTTGAACGACTTCCCATTATCTATGACAATGTAACAGGGAATTCATAGCGGAAGACAATGTAGTTTTTGATGAATTGGACCACAGTCTCTTTCTTCACTTGTTTAAGAGGAACAACTTTAGCCTACTATAAGAAATAGTTTGTTGCTACTAAGATGTAAAGATGCTACTTTGATGACTTGGGGAATGGACCAACTACATCAAGTCCCCATCCATTAAATGGTCATGATGCGACTGTAAGATGTAGTGGTTCAAGTGGTTGACGAATGAAGTTCTTATGGAATTGACACACTTAACATCTTTTTGCATACTCCATTAAGTCTTTTACCATGGTTGGCCAATAGAACCCCATCCTCCTTAGTTGGTCATGAAGTTTTGATCCAAACAGGTGGGGGCTCCATATACTCCTGAATGTGCATTCTCAAGAGCTCCTTGAATTTCATCATCTCCAATACATCACATGAAAATATCATTGAAGGAGCAACGATAAACTTAGTCATTGTAGTATAAGAACCGAGGCGTACAAGACTATATTTCGGTCTTATATTTAGTTTCATCTGGTAGCTTTCTGTATTATAGGTAGTCAATCAGTGATTGCCTCCAATCTTCCATTTCCACCTCAAACATTGAGACAATATTGTTGTTTTGATGTTCGTCCTCAATGTAAGTCAAGGGAGTAAGTATCCACCATTGGCGAACAAGAACCATCATTGCTTTCTCCTCAGGTATGGCTAAAGTGGCTATAAGATAAGCCAACGCGTCAGCTTATTTATTCTCACTTCTTTGCACATGCTCTATAGTGACGTCTTCAAACCATTCCATAAGTCGGCGAGCATAACTGTGGTATGGAATAAAGTCTACTTTTCATACATTATACTTTGCTAAGAGTTGATTTATAATGAGTTGAGAATCCTTATATACATTGAGCTAGTGAAGCTGCAACTCTGTGACCATTTCTAATCCGATTATGAGAGCTTGATACTCTGTATTTTATTCGAGTACAATTATGTTAAGAAAATGGAAAATAATAACATTTCACCTTGTGGGGTGACGAACACCAGTCTTGTTCCAGCTCCACTTTTGCGTGTATCACCATTAAAAAACATTTTCCATGCTAGTAAAATATCCAAGTAAAAGAGTTTTCATCAAGCAAATCTTCAGATAGTTCTCACTCTGTCAAAATTGAGTGGTCATTAAAGAAATCGATCGAGGCTTGTTCGTTCACTGCCTTTGGAGGAACATAAACAATCTCAAACTTTGATAAAAAAGAGCTCATTTAGCCAGTCTTTCAAAGAGTACTGGTCTTGTCATAATGTACTTGAGAGGATCATCATGCGAGATGAGCCAAATAGTATTTACCAACATGTAGTGCTAAAGCTTCTTTGTAGCAAAGATGAGAGAAAGACATGTCTTCTAAATGGGCAAGTAGTTCAACTTTGATCCTATTAAAGTTGGGCTCAAGTAGTAGAACACATTTTTTCCTTCATTATTGATTTACGTGAGAAGTGCCCCCAAAAAATGTTCCTGCACTACAATATAGAGAATCAATGGCTTTTCAATAATCGATGCTGCTAAAACTGTTGGTTTAAAGAAATATTTATATATGCTTTTGAGAGCATTCCTACAGCATCGTCCCACATGAAGGGTGCATCTTTTTTCATCAACCAATTGAAGGGGTGACATCGACCTACCAAGTTTTAGATGAACCTTTGAATGGAAGAAAGTCTTCCTTAAAGGCTTTTTAGCTCATGTGAATCTTCAGGCTCTGACATATTTTGGATGGCTTCAATTTTACATCGATCGATTTAGATGCCATGATACTGAACATTGAAGCCAAAGAATTTTCCTGACGTACTCTAAATGCACATTTTAATGGCTTCATCTTGAGTTGATATCTTCATAATTGATTAAATATGTCACATAGATCTTTCAAATGGTTTGTCATTTTTCTTTCCAAAGATTTTGATTATGGCTGACATGCAACCAATCCTGGCTTGACTTTTAGTCATAATTTCTATGGCCTTGTGCATTTTTTGCTAACCTTTGGTCAAACTTGTTCTAACTTGTAGCTATGGGGTAAGGTTGTCTATTTTTTTACTCACCCTTTTTTTGTAGCCTACCGCTTCTAAAAGTGCCACACTTTGAATCAAACCATCCTTCACTCTGTTAAAGTGTTGCAAGTGATGATTTTTTGGCTAAAGTGGAACTAAGTGTAATGGCCTCTTCTGCTATTGTAGAGCCGTAGAGCTCTTCACAAATGTCCTATAAACCATCTTTGAGACTGTAGGCTTGGTGAGTGATGCGATTGGGAGGACTAGATTTTCTTTTAACATTTTTAAGTCATCTTTAGAAAAATCCAAGTTCTTCTCATCAGGTGTCATCTCAAATGGAGATTGTTCTTCCTTGTGACGAGACTAAGGTATATAGCGAATCACTGGAATTAATTGTGTAACCACCAAATGAGTTGGCATCTCCATAATTTTTGGGTTCACAGCCTCTACCTCATGCTTTGACAAAGAGGAAAGTTCAATAGTAAGACTTTGCACTTCCTTTCCCTTGTTGGGATGATCCTTACCAAAGAAATGTATTAAAACTGGAAGAGCCTCTAGGATGGTTTCATTCTCCAGATAAATTTTGGCATCTATGAAGTGTGACTTAACCTTGGTGATAGGTTAATCTTCAGCAATGACCGTCGATCCACAGTCAAGGATGATATGTTGAATATTGTTCTCTCTAATGTATTAAATGGCATATAAAGTTCTATTGTGCAGACAAGAACTAAGTTAAAGATCCTTGTCACTAAATGTAACAATGTTAATAAAGGATGCGAGTGCTTCTTGTTCATTATTGATGGTGATTTTTCCTTTATACTCTTCCGATTCCACCAAGGCTTGATCTAAAGCTAAATGAACCTTCTTTGGACAAGACATTGCATTGAAGAAGCTAAAATGATGCATAACTTATTTTAGGTGAACTATCAAGTCCTCCCCTTCTGGTTGTAGTTCTTCTTGGTCCAAGGCGAGCATATCTCCATCAAGATCATATTTGCCATCACTTTTAGACACGTCCCCTTTGTTTATAGCATACCAAGTAACAACATGGATTACTGCACACTCCTTTTGAAAGAATCCCTTTGGCATAAACTCTAAAAAGGTTACTAGCACGCGAAAGGGCTGCAGGAATATTTCATTCAAGTCAATAGGTGGTACACAAAGTTCCTTACTTTTCTTTGCAATCCTTCTCTTCTTTGAACTAGTGTTGGGTCTAGTTCTCCATTTTTGCTTTGGTCATTGACAAGATAATGGTGGATAGCATAGAGCACGACACTTGCAGTGAGTAACAAGATCCTATCCCTCATCATTGATTGGAGTTGTTTCTACTTCTACTGGGGACATGCTCCTAGTTAACACAATGTGATAAGTCTTAGAAGGAGAAGGAAGAGTATGTCCCCGGCTTGAAGATGACTCTGATGTGAAACCCATCATGGTTGGGTCAAAAAACCCAAAGAAGATTTCTTTTGGCAATAGTGAAATTTTTAGAACTTTAAGTTGACGAAGACGACATCATACTCGAACTTGAGAGAGGTGTTGGGCTAAATAAGCTGAAGGTGATGGTTTTCATGTTTACAGCAGCCACATCATCACAAAGGTCGATTTCAATCTTCCCTTGTTGTGCAAGCTCCATAATCTTCTCCATGAAGATGAAGCACATCTCAACCGGACGACTAATCACCTAATGGTAGCACTAGTACTTTGGGTCATTTTCTTGACCCATCTCTTCAGGGCACATAGAAGGTGGAAACTCAATCAACTTTAATTTAAGGAGTTGATCAAGCATGTCATTGACATCTGAGTTAGGGAATGGATACTTTTTCGCCTCTAATGCTTTTTACGTCACTTTAGCCTTTCTCTTATCTTGGGGAGGGTTAGCCTTTGGATCTTCCTTCTTTCTATTGGAGATTATGACAAGCATGGTGGTGATTGTCATGACTTCCTTTCCCTTGGAAACTTTGCCATCCTTTTTATTTCCTTCTTTCATTTGCCTTTTAAGAATTACTCGGTCGTGGATCCCTATGGGCAGCTATGTTGAGCTCCATGTCATGATCGCATGTGACTTAACTCTTTAAGGGAATGAAGTTTGATCCTTTTAAGGATGTAATGTAAACCTAACTCATACCTTATATGCACATATCGATAGCAAAAGACTTAGATAGACAATTTTTGTAATTAAGCATCAGGTTCCTCCATTGGTCGATATAGTTAGTCATTGGCTCATCCATCTTTTGTGGGGTAGCAACAAGTTTAATCATGTTCACCATTCAATTAGAATTATAAAAGATATTAAGAAATTCTCGTTCCAATTGATCCCAACTGTCAATTGAACCAGCTTCAAGATCATTGTCCCAGTAGAAAGCATTGTCATGAAGGGACCAAACAAACTGTTTTACCATCATATTGCTAAATTTTCCAGCATTGCTACAATGTTTGATGAAATAGGCAACATGTTGTTTTAGGTTTCCCTTTCCACTAAATTGTTGAGGGGGGTCGATACCCTGTTGGCATGCATATCACCTCAATATATTGGGTGTATAGTTTGGCATACACCATGGACGATTGAGCTAGGCCTCCATATGGGGGACAAATGGTGTCGTAATCATACTTTAAATCTATTGAACAAATAGGGATGCGATGGAAGTTTTCTGCATTCCTTGGGTATTTTGGCAAAGGGTAGTGTGTTCCCATTCTTGCTTACCCATATTCCTTTATGGAGTAAAACTTAGAAGATGTGAATCTGAAGATCCTTCTCCTCGACCATCTTGGTTAACTTGGCCACAACCTCAACCATTTGTGCTAGTTGTTCTTCTATTGTAGTTTTCTCTGTCACCATTACATGTTTGATTAAGGAATAGAACTAAGAATGGGAATAGTTCATGCTATGAAACTTTGATGAGCTTCATCCTTGCAAGGGGGAGTTCACTGATGGCGATCTATATCTATACCCAATACTTAAGTAAGCATTGGACATGGCATATGCAATATGCTCATCACTGGCGACAAGCGAAGAGGGAACTAGATCATTCTTCTTTAAGGAGGCTCTTTGACCAGGCTTTTCAATTAGTGCTAGGGATTTTGAGGACCGTCTTTTTGAATGATGGAAAGAGACTCCACCAACCAGGAGCTTCCCGTCTTTGCTGCGGCGTGCAACGCAGGATATTCATCGCTGGTGATGGAGGTTGCTATAGAAGAGTTAGAGTAGGATGAGACTTTTTTCTTGCCTCCTAGGATAGAAATTTTGACAGTGGCAACAACATTCTTTTTAGACGTTATCGTAGATTATGATATGTTGATGTCGATCGAAAGAAGAGAGGAGAGAGTGTCCCACCGAGCATGCTAGAAATTTATCAATACAATTTTTATACATGAAATAAACACAAAAAGTGATGAATAATTACAATTAATGAAAATATAGAAACAACTCTATTTGGTTACACTCCTTACGAGCGTAGACTTCTAATTAACAATCGACGTTGAAGATGAGGGTCTAACAAGTTTTTCTCTTTATCAGATGTGTTGGTGTAACTTTCTCTTTAATCCAAGCTTTAAGATTTATTGGTAATGAAAAAAATGTTATAGTCTTGCACTTAAGACCGTGTGTAGTCTCAAAAATACGCCACACACCTTCCTGACTTTTGATGTGTAATTCATCAATACTCTTGATTGGGTCTTGATTGGATTCATTTACCTTCTTGGTGTTGAATTTGGTTGTAACTTCTCTGTTTTGGAGAAAAACAATATAAAAAAATTCTTATATTGGCATGTCTTCCCTTATTTGCCTTGGAAAATCAATTTAGTAGGTATTTCTTCATGTGAGGTGCAAGTGGCTCTGTCTTGGACTTTGGACTTGTTAATGGGTTGAACATGTGGATTAAGTGGTCTATGGGTTAATGTTTACAAATCCGAAACCTAAGTTCAATGGGTTTGTCCAGCCAATTGGCCCTAATTTGTTGACATAAGGCCCATTGGAGCCTTAGTGTAAATTTGTGAGGGTATAGGACCATACTTGCAATTTAAACAAATTTTGGATGCCTACACATGCCATTTTTTATGTTCCAACCAGGCCTGGAGAGCTAGGTAACCACATAGAACATGGACCAGCTTCAACCAAACTCGTACCACATATACAGGAGAGGAACTACAGTCTACTGCAACCACATGCCTTCGCACAAGATTGAACTCATGACCTCTCATGAGGAGAGGAGTTACCACAACCACCCAAGCAACGGAGAATAGGCATACATGCCTTTTTTTTTTTTTTTTTAAGTTATAGAGAGATTGGAATATAAACTAGATATCATATAACATGTTTTTCTTTTTTCTTTTTTCCCGGCCATGTCTGTTTGCAAAGATTTTGATAGAAAATGTGAGAAAATATTCTTTTCTTTTTTGAAAAAAGTTATGTTTCACAATTGGAAAAGGGTCTCCTACACTTACATTTGTCTGTGAGGACATGAAGGAACAGAAAAATTGGGTGTAAAAGGTCCTTTTCCAATTGTGAAACATAACTTTCTATGAAAAAAAAATTTATTTTCTCATACTTTCTTCCAGTTTTTGTCAAATTCTTTGCAAACAGACAAAGCATAAAGAAAACTTTCACGAAAGTTCAAACAAATCCTTGATATCCTTTTAGCAATCATTTGCCCTAATCAAAAGGATGCCACCGAAATCAATACGTGAAAGTCCTGGCAAAACTGTTATTTACGAGTTCCTTTATCGATTAAACGAGAAAAAAATCTGTGTAAGTGTGTTTTAGATAATCTAATCAGCTCATCAAGCCGCCTAAGGGTACATGAAAAAAAAAATACATGGGCTTTTTGTCTTTCTGTAGGTTTTTTTGTAAATTTTTTGTTCATGCAGTACTCGTAAGTGCTTGACCTGATAGGGGTGGATGATTTATTTTAATGGTGGGACTATTGGGTCCATCGGTTTTCTGCGCTTGGGTTGGCATGATTTGACCCATTAATAATCAGGTCGGCCTCAGGGATTAAAGTCTAACATTGCATTCTTTAACTTATGGGCTCTTACTTGTCACGAGTTATTCTGTCCACTTGAAGTTTACCTATTAACTTGTGTTGAAAATTGCAAAATAAAACTAATGTGAACAATCAAGATTTCAGTCCAGATTTATAAAGAAACAACTACAGCATCTGACAGGTACCTACGACATGAAATAATCTCGTATGTTAAATTGACAAGTAACAACTTGAAAAGTCTCAGAACTAACATAAAAAAGAGGTTTTCTAACAGGCTGACTAGAGATTCCTTTGTTACATATAGGGCTGTCAACGAGCCAAGCTGCACATGGTTCACTTCCGTAAAGCTCAGCTCATTAAGGGTCATATATATACATATAGATATAGCTTAATATATTATATATTCTAAACTATTAATATATTTTTACTCGATTTATAGATATAACTTGTTATAATATGGGTTGTTGGTCCTGTTTCAACAAGTTAGGTGCAGATTTGGTTCACGGGTTAATGGGTTTTAAGATTAGGACTGAAGTAGTAGCCATGAGGTTAATTGATCGAACTGAACTTAAGCCAAACTCAACATCATAAGTTTGTAATGAATCTGGTCCTATGTAATTTTCCCAGCTAAGCTTAGCTCGTTGACACCCCTAGCCACATAATCTCCCTTCTTCCAACCACATAAAGGGATGATATGGCTGATCTAGAGTGTACATCAGAAGCATAATCCTCTGCATTATTCACATGTTCATCATCTCAATGCATCAACATGTGACCAGTACTAGGGTTATTGGGCTAAAACATGCCACATGGGAAGAGGGTGATGTGGTTGAGTACCGTTTGGCTTCACTACCTAATCCTGGTGTTGGTTCAGTATTGGCAACATTGGGGAAAAAAAATCATCATCAAACATGGGATAATTAATCGTGGGCCTGAAATCATCTGCGCCACCCCCTCTGATGGGACACTCAGGAAGGGGAATCAAAAACCTCCAAAAAGTGAATTGATTCCCCCC
>JAOXJP010272208.1:0-20083 GCA_025762735.1 Platanus orientalis | reverse complement strand
CTGATATGGGCAAGTGGGTGAAAATGGGCTCTAAATATACCCATATTGGCCTATACCAATGAAAGAAGGGTAAGAAGGTAAAATTAATTCTCAAAATCTTCATATGAAAGATAGCCCTTGATATTTATGAGTCATAGGCTTTGACTGTGTATGAATTAGATACCTAAGCTGAAAGTTATGCTCTAAACCCTGAATTATCCTGCAACGAATACCGCTTAGACTTGTGAATGGTTTTTTTTGGGTTTGAATGGAAAGTGATTGTAATCATGGTTGCTTAGGCTTTAGACTTGCGATGCCCTGGGGCCTGATAGGTAGAGAATCTAATCCTTAGTGAATTTTTAGGAGATTTTGAAGCTGGGATCATTTGATTGAGAAACGTGCCCTAGGTTAATAAAGAATTGAGTTGATAAGTGGTGCAAGGTTTGAGGAAGGGTTTCTATATTAGGGCATTTATCAAATATCTCACAAAAAATGAAGAAAATGGGCCTAACCTTGATGGATTTGGACTTCCGATGAGTTCCCAGGAGTTCACCGAGTATCCATGTCTGATACAGGTGTGTTTGCATTGTTTGGACACAAATTAGGGCAATTAGGAGGCATTGTACCCTCTAGGGTTTTACTTGGAAAGATTTAGGGTTTATGAGGGTATGGCCACTGACTGGTTGAGTACTTTATTTGTATCGAGCCTACAGAGTTTTTCCAAAGATTCAATTTTAGGGGGAAATGATGTATTTTGAGGATGTGGAGGAAAAATGATAATTTTCCTACCCTTTTGTACCCCAATATGGGAATGTTGATGAGATTTAGAGAATCCTAGAAAAAATGGGCTCTATAGCTTGTGGTTTGAGTTTTTTAGAGGTGCAGGGGCAAATTGGTTATTTGCCAGCCTTTTGGGATTTTGATGCTAGAGTCCTTGCAAAAGTTTTCAAGACCTAGATGCCTTCTTTGTAGAGAGTATTTTAGGGAGTTGGGAAAATAGGTTCAAATTGGGTTGATTTAGCCTATTAAAGGCTATGGGGGTAGAATGGTAATTTGCTAACCTTTTGATGCTTCAATGTGGGAAGGCTTATGAAGGTTGGTAAATTCAAGATGTCTTTGTTAATGTAGAGAAGTTGAAAAGTGGAGTTTGATTGGGTCTAATTTGGGCTTCTAGAGGTGTGGGGGTAAAACAATAGAGGTGTGTGGGTAAAACAATAATTTGTTAGCCTTTTGATGTTTCAATGTGAGAAGGCTTATGAAGGTTAGCAAATTCAAGATGTCTTTATGGATTTAGAGCATTTTCATTGTGTTCGCAACCAGAATGTCCATTAAGAATGCCTGCCTATTCAAAGTTCAGGGGTGTCTACACCTAAGTCTTATCCCATGCTATAATGAAACCATCTAACTCCCTTTATAGACCCGAGTCAAAATTTGGGTGTTGACAGATTGCCCCCCCCTTTGGTATGCATGGCGTAGCCATGCATAGCAAAGGGAGAAGCTCCTAAATTTTGACAAGGTAGAAGTATTACTTTCACTATCATATAACTCATGGATATTAGGTGGGCCTCTTTTGGTAAACCTATTATCTCATTTTGTCGGGTAAACGTCAGGGTTAAAACTGGCCTCATCTCGTCAATGGGAGGAGAGTTTTTTTGTAAATGGTGTCCCTTCTTTTTTTGAAATGCCTTCTTGAATAGAGAAACCATTTAATCAACTTTTTAAAAAAATAAATAAGGGATTCTCTGTCTTTTTGAAAAACGAGATTTTACCCATAAGTTATACTTGAATTACTAATATCTCTTCTACCTTCAGTGATATTACTATAAGCATATGCACTACGCCAGGAGATATGTAAGTCATCGGCATATGGCGCAACTGCTTGAAAACCTTGAGGAAAACATTGCAAAAATCTGGTCATGCAAAAGCTGTAAATACATGCAAATAATTCAAGGTCTACAAATTATATGACAACATTAAGCATAAAATTAATCAAGCATTTGGTTGGTTAGAATTGGTTGAGTATGTTTTATGTTTAGTCAGGATTGTAATGAATGCAGATGACTTGATATGATATGCTAAAAATATTGATGAAAACAAAGATTTTGTTAGTGATGTTAGTTGTTGCCTAAATTTCTTTTTGCCTCCCTTTTTATGAGCCCGTACTTAATTGTATGTGTTAGTCATGAATCAATTGTTTCTTTTGTCCCCATTTGGAAAAAGTCTATAGATTGAAAGAGTCATAGAGCTTATGGAGTGAAATGTATCCTTCGCCCCCATTTTGGACAAAGTTATAAACTAAGAGTCTCTCATAAGCTATGGATTGAATTGTACCATTTGTCACCATTTTGGACAAAGGTTGGAGGGTTTTTATGAAGTGTATCATTTGCCCCCATTTTGGACAAAAGGTTACAAACTAAAAGATTGTGAATTGGATCCTTTGCCCCCATTCTGGACAAAAGCTCACAGACAGAAAAGATTTTGAATTGCATCCTTTGCCCCCATTCTGGACAAAAGATAAAGACAAAAAGAGTTTGAATTGTATCTTTTGCCCTCATTCTAGGCAAAAGGTTACAGATAGAAGGAGTTTGAATTGTATCTTTTGCCCCCATTCTGGACAAAAGGTTACAAATAGAAAGAGTTTAAATCGTATCCCTTGCCCTCATTCTGGACAAAAGGTTACAGACAGAAAGAGTTTGAATTGTACCCTTTGCCCCTATTCTGGACAAAAGATTCTAGATTATATCATTTCTCCCCATTCTAGACAAAAGATTCTAGATTATAGCATTTGCTCTCATTATGGGCAAAAGATTCTGGATTATATCCTTTACCCCCATTCTGGGCAAAAGATTCTGGATTATATCCTTTGCCCCCATTCTGGGCAAAAGATTTTGAGTTATATCCTTTGTCCTCATTCTGGATAAAAGATTCTGAGTTATATCATTTGCCCCCATTCTGGGCAAAAGATTCTGAATTATATCCTTTGTCCTCATTCTGAGCAAATGATTTTGACTTATATCTTTTGCCCCTATTCTGGACAAAATATTTTGAATTATATCCTTTGCCCCCATTCTGGGAAAAAGGTTACAGAATGAAAGATTTTGGGATTAATTGAAGGTCTCTGGGATGAATTAGACAAAGAGAATTGAATTTGACTGAAGGTCTCTAGGATTAATTAACTAGAGAGAATTGAATTTGACTGAAGGTCTCTAGGATCAATTAACCAAAGAGAATTGGTTTTGACTGAATGTCTCTGGGATCAATTAGCCAAAGAGAATTGAATTTGACTAAAGGTCTCTGGGATCAATTAGCTAGAGAGAATTGAATTTGACTGAAGGTCTTTGGGATCAATTAGGTAGAGAGAATTGAATTTGATTGAAGGTCTTTCGGATCAATTAGCCAAAGAGAATTGGTTTTGACTGAAAGTCTCTGGGATCAATTAGCCAAAGAAAATTGAATTTGACTGAAGGTCTCTAGGATCAATTAGCCAGAGAGAATTGAATTTGACTAAAGGTCTCTAGGATCAAATAGCTAGAGAGAATTGAATTTGACTGAAGGTCTCTAGGATCAATTAGCCAGAGAGGGAGTTGTTGTGTTGTTTGTGCATGAATTTGAAAATGACCTTCAAGACGGCCAAGTGATGGTGACTTGTGGTCTTTAAGACAGCCAAAATTTTGAAAGTGGTTGACAACAGGGCCTTAAAGTTTATTGTGTGGCGGCCTTTAACATGGCCTCAATGTTTATTGTTGTTTTTGTTTTTGTTTGAGGGGGGCCTTGAACATGGCCTGACAGTTTGTTTGAAAACAGCCTTCAAAATGGCCTCAAAGGTTATTTTGAATGCGACCTTCAAGATGGTTTAATAGTTGTTTGAAAGCGGCGTTCAAAATGGCCTCATGAGTTGTTTTAAATGCGGCCTTCAAGATGACCTGATAATTGTTTGAAAGCGGCCTTCAAAATGGCTTCATGGGCTATTTTGAATGCGGCCTTTAAGATGGCCTGATAGGTGTTTGAAAGCGGCCTTCTACATGACTCCCTCTTTTTTTAGATTGTTTTAGACTGTTTACTTTGATGTATTGACATCAAAAGAATCATGTTTGTGTTATGTTTATCCATGGGTGGAGGTAATTATTACGGGAAGCCCAATCTGGATTCCTATTACCTTGTGAAGTCTATGTCTATTTCTTGCCTAGGCATGATGTCACGTGACATGTTGTAGTGAGGTTTTGAGCTCATTGATTGAGCATGAGATTTGAAAGCTTTGAGAAAATGTGCCCATGAGTTCTCTTTTATGCCTGCATTTGTGGCAGCCCTTGGACTTGGTTCTTTTGACTGTCTGAATTTGCCATCTGATGGCCATTGATTGTGCTTGAGAGTTTTGTTGTCAACAGTCATGCCCCTATTGCCTTAAGATCAAGGAGGACTTTATTAATGGGATGAAATGTGGCTTAGGTTGTGGGTTTGAAAGAAAAGCGTAAAAGGCCCAAAAATGATTATTAATTGTCAGGTATTATCTCAATTGTTTATTAATGAAGAAAGGTCTTGAATGTAAGACAAAATGTGGCATAGGCTCAACATTGTAACTTGCTTATTGGGTTATTGATTGTTCAATATGTCATGATTGTCTTGATTGTCTATGAATGTGGATAATTTGAAAGGCTTTGAAAGATAAGATGTCTATCCAGGTATGTTCAGGCTTGCAAAGTGTGTAAAGAATTACAAAATGTGACTAAACCTTATTCCAGTTGCTTACATACCCCAGTGTAGGGATTACGTTTGTAAATGTCTTTCATCTTGAAGGTTGAAGGTTCAATAATGGTAGTTTTTGTAATTTAGTGGTTGAGGAAATACTCCCTTTTTTTCTTTTGAGGAGAAGGTTTCTTATGATGAACTACTACAATAAAAGAGCTTGGATGAAAGTCTTGTTTAAAAAATGGTTCATTCTGCAAGATTAGGTAGATAATGATGAATGCTTGAACATATTGAATTTGTATACATAGGTGTCTTTCAAATTGTGTATGAGATGGACTGAAAATGGAATGAGTCTATCATTGTGATAGAACTGAGGTTGTGCAGTTGTGGTTGTGAAAGTTGATGTAGCATATTGCTATGGAAGTGAGTCAAGATTAGTAATGTGCAAGTATTTAAACAATCAAGGGAGTTGTGGTTAACAAGAAGAAGTCTTTATTGTTGGCTCAAAATGGTTGACTAATGATTAATTTTGAATAGGTCATTTTGAGGACTCTGATTGGCCAAAAATGGTCTCTACTTATTTCAATGAGCAATTGAGATTATACTTGACATGGGTTTAATAGATGGAGAGTATTGTGTTCAAAAAGAAAGAGGCTTTATATTTTGGCACAAAGTGTTTGACTAGTGGAAAATTGTATATGAGTTTTTTAGGAATCTGGTCGGTCAAATATGACCTCCTATCCTTCTTAGGAGCATTAGGAACATGATTGTTGACTACAAGAATGAAGCATTAAGCACATTGTTGGTTGCTGGATCAGAGCATTGATAGCACATTGTTAGTTGTTGGATTTCTTCATGAAGAGTAGATGTTTGACTGGACAACTTTTCTTTTCTTTTTCCTTTTTTTTGCCCCCAAGGCCCTTTCAGGTTTTTCTTGGAACTAGGATTTCTCTTTTTTATTTTTTGTTTTTATTTTGTCCCTATTTTGCTCTTGACGCTTTTGCAGGTTTTTGTGAAGACTAGGTTTCACATGATTTTTGCACTATAATTGTTAGTCGTGACATCTTAGATGTGTCTCGAAGAACGGTTTTGCAAAAGTCGGCCAACGCTATTGCTGGATGTGACCAGGTATTCTGAAGGGTGCCCGTCTTGAAAAAGTGAAATCTCATGCTCTGTTATTGATTTATAAATCCTCATAGCAAAGCATTGGTGACATTATACATACTTGAGCTTACTGTTTTTGACTTCACTAGGTGATTGGGTTTCTTGCTTAATCAAAATCCACTCGGGGACTAACATTAGCATACCCATGACTCTTAAGACATCAATACTTGATTTTAAGTTGAATTGCTTTTTATTTTAACGGGCTCTTTTTGGGAGTCTTTTTGGACATTTACCCACTTGTTAGTTGTTAGTAAAGATCCCTCTGGGTTTGAGAAAATGTTTTGAAAAATATGTTTGTACAATATGCAAATCATGTGCACAAAGTGATGAAAAACTTTTAAAGAAGGGGAAACTCTATGGAACATCCATTTTTTAAAAAGTGATGCTCCTAAAGGCAAAAACATGACATGCATTGCAAGCAAGTTATGAGTTAAAACATTTTAAAAACACGTTCATCTAGAGGGAATCTAAAAGTTGGAGAAATACATGGTGCAAGAAATTATGCATGAATTTTACTAATTGTGTATTTGAAAAATGTGAAATTTTACAAAGTTATGAGAATTTTGAAAGATGAGTTTGATAAAAGTGTGCTTTTTCAAACATGGTGCATGCTCAAACTATGTTAAGTTATCATTAATGTTATTTGTTTTGAGATAGTATCTAGAATAGGATCTCTGCAAGAACTTACATCTGATAATCAAGATCTCTTTCAATTCAACTTTGGCTAATTAGGGCTTGGCCCTGTGTTGATAATGAATCCGATAGGATAAATGTAGAGAATGTGTCTTGAAAAAATATTTTATATATACAAAAGGGGTTGCACTTGGAGTATGAAGGATGACTCACAAATTGTCTATGTACTTGACATAGATGTTAGGATCAAGCCAGTTCGTAGTTCGGTCTGTACATTGTTTATAGCAGATAAAAAAAAAAGAAGACAGGTTTACAAAGTCTTCAAAGTGATCCTGTTATACTGATGTTGATAGTCCCTTGGTCAATGAAGTCTTGAATGACATGCTTTAACTTGAAGCAGTTTTCAGTGAGATGCCCGAAACCTTGATGGTAAGTGCAATATTTCTTTGGGTTATAAGTCTTTGGGAGAGGGCAAGGTGGTTGTCTTGGAGGAAGTAGCTGGAGATGCCCCTTGTTGACCAGATTGCTCAGTATATGATTGATGGGACATCGCAAAGGAGTGAACTCCCTCTTGGTTGTTTTAGAAGAAGGGTGGAGTTCAATATTTTTTTCTTTTAAGTGATGGGGGTTGGATTGGTGTTGTTGGAGCATGAATGGTCTAAACAGAATGGTGACATTAGGTCGTTGAAGTCATGGGTGAAATAGATGTAATTGAAAAAAGCTTTGGTTCCCCTTGCGCAGCTTTGAGAGGCCAGTCATTCTCCTGGACCAGTCTATCTTGTATAGCATGTTCTATCCTTGATGCAGCTTTTAACACAGATAAAAAGCCATTACATGCTTCAGTCAATTACATTGTCTGATATACAGGGCTTAGAGATTTCAAGAAGGTCGATACCATGTCTACTTCCTCTAAAGGATTTTCCAGCACGGAGGCTGCGAGTCTCCAACGAAAGGCATATTCCTTAATACTTTCATGTGGCCTAGGTCTCAGTCTTTCCAATTCTAGCTTAAGGGGCAAGAAGTCCAAGTTGAATTTGAACTTTTCAAGAAAGACTCGTGATAAGTCTTTTCATGTTTGGAGTTTATCCTTGTTTAGGTTCCAAAACCATTTTAGGGCTTGGTCCTCTAGGCTTGACGCAAATAGATGGATGAGGAGTCTCTCACCCTTACCTAGTTGAGCCATATCATGATAGTACATATGTAAGTGCATGTAAGAGGATCATCATCTATCATACTTTGTGAATTTTGGGACCTTAAGACCAGTCGAAAGGTGCCACCCAGGATATAAGCATAAATCTTCAAAGCTTATCTTAGGGTATCGAGTTGCTTTCAAAATTTCTATTTCACCCATGAGCTGATCAATTTGTTGGTTTGTCTAAGTTAGGTGCATAGATGACTCTGAGGCTTTTATGTTAGGAGTGTCTGTTGAAGTTTCGGTTGAAAATCTAATTGCCATAGTTGCTTGAGTATGAGATCTTTATTTCAGAATGTCTTATTTGTATTGCCCCAAAATTGTATAATTGTTATGATGGTTTTTAAATATTGAAAGACAAAATATATTCACTAAAAGCATAAAATAAACACAAGGGGTTTGCCCCTAGAATTTAAAACTATTGCCAGGATTCATGTCCGTGATTTTTTTTTTTTTTTGAAAAAAGGTAATAAAATAGTAAATTCATATAATCCTATATTAGAAAGACTAGATTTTGTTTAATCACAAGAGTGATCATGAGGTTTGGTTTGTTTTATCAGATTGACCTTTTGAGGGTGCTAGAGTATAAGTTGAATTGAAAGTAGTAATGGACAACCCATTAAAAATGAATATTTAAGTGAGTGACTGGTTGGATGAGTTGTAAAGAAATTTATTGGTATCAATATGATTGTGCACGAGAGATACCATAGAAGATTATGACTTTAATTGTAAGAAGTATGCAAATTGGCAAAAAGATCCGTCAATATGGGGAAGGTTGACTTTGCCAAAGTTCAAAATAAATCATTTATTTGATTGGGATTTTCTTCCTTATAGAGATTAATTTCATATGAAGAAGAGAAAGATATTGAAAAAGAACTTAGAAGGGGATAAAGGGGGTGAACCTCATCTACAACTAATAGAGATATTGATGCTTGAGAGAGGAAGAAACATGTTACTAAGATAGGTGAGACTTCCTTGAGAATTCTGACGATCATGACTATGTAACATTTACTAGTTTGTTCAAAGGGACCATAGAAGTAATTGCCCCCAGGTTAGTGATTGAAGTACAATTGAATTTTGATCGCTTGATTGCCCCTGTATCCTATAGACATTTGTTGTGGTTTTGAGAGGTAAGGAATTAACAGGAGTATTATACAAAGTTCAAGAGTTCGGTGCAACCAGTTTGGTTTGCACCTGTAGGAGTTTCAAGATGAAATTTTGGATTGATCTTTTGTAATTAAAACAAAGATAACTCCTATTGAGGGGCGGTGTGGGCGGGATAGGCAGAGTAATGAGAGGGGAAATATGACATACTTCTAAGGAGTAAAGATCCTTCTCACAACCTTTTAAAGGTAAGCAGATGGATGTGGATGCTCTAATAACAAGAGATGTCCCTATTATTAAGAGATTGAGCAATGGGAGGTGTAAGATGGGAGTTGATTATGGATCTTGTAGAAGAGGGGACAAAACCTAATCTCTCATAAAGATTAAGGTGTTAGCCAAAATAAAGCACTTAGATATAGAGAAGAGAGGCAGATATTATTTTACAGTTGCCTACAAGAGGAAAAATAGTCTTTCCAAAGAAAGGGAAATAGTTCAAAGGTCAGAAAGAGTTTTGTACAGAGGGGTTATGAAAAGGGGTCAAACCCATGACAATCCCTATTTCTGATGACACTAATGAGGAAGAGTAGACTTTACATGTTAAGAGAGATGGTATATTACTGGTTTATATTTTCATTCATTTTTTCTATGTAATAAAATTTTGAAAGAAAATAAGTTGAAAGGAAGTGGAATATGGAAAATTTATAAGGTGTTTTTTTAGTTTTTATTGATTCTACATTAAGATATGACTTGAGAGTTTATAAGACATGAAAATTTTCAAAAGTATTTTAAGAGGAATGATTTTATTGGTTTTATATGTATAGATTGGTTTAATTAGTTTGTTTAATTTTTAGAACAGATGGATGAAATGAATTAAAGATTTGTGAAATTAGTTTGAAATGAATGATTTTACGTTTTTATTTATTTAATTGAATGAATGAACAGAATAAAAAGTGATTTGAGATTTTAGAGTATGTTTTTTATTGATTTAACCAAATGACGAAACAGTGACTTGAGTTTATGCGAAAAGTACTTTGAGATGAATGATATTATGTTTCTATTAAACAAGACAAGATATATTTTAAGTTTATGGTATGTGAAAAATAACTTGGGTTGAATTATTTTCTTTTTACTAGTTTTAGACATGTATAAAATTACTTGATTAGGTAATTTGATTTTTAGGAAATATGAGAGAAATGAATGGGACATTGAATGGTTTGAGAGTTTGTAGAATATGAGAATTTTGAAAAATGATTTAAGATGAATGGTTTTATAGAATGGTTTGATTAGGTAGTTTAAGTTTGGAAAATATGAATAAATGAATTGAGAATTTGTAGAATGTAGAAATAATTTCAGAGGAATGATTTTATGTTTTTATTTGTTTAATTAAAAAGATGAACATGATAATAAATTACTTGAGAGTTAATAGTATGTGAATAAATGATTTGAGATAACCTGATTTTATGTTGTTTTTAATAGGATACAATTTGATTTAATGTTTTTATTAATTTGATTGAATAAAATGACTTAAGCTTATGTGGAAAATAATTTGAAATGAATGATTTTACTGATTTAACCAAATGAATGAATAGGACAAAAAATGATTTAAGAGTTTTTTTATTTATTCTGTTATAGTACAACATGGGTTGATTAGAACTTATTTTTTTCAACTTTTCATGGTTTACATATATTATAAAGATACAAAAATATGGTGGGAAATGGATTTAAAAAGAAAGTTTTAAGATGAAATAACTTGGAAGACATTATTTTATGCTTTGATTTATTTATCTTATGTACAAGATGGTTTAATTTTTAAAAATGTTCTAAATAATTTGAGAGATTTGATTTCATGCTTTGATTTATTTTGCCTATGTTTATATTTATACAAAAGGAAATAGGACAAAAATAATTTTAAAGTATAAAGTTTTATAGATGATTTGATTTATTTTGATAAATATGTTGGTATAAAGTTTAAAAATTTTATAGACACATGGTTTGTATTTATGAAAGATAACTTGGAGATAGGTAGATTGTAGATTGTTCAAAAAGTGTTTTAATATAGATGAATGGTTTTAGGTTTGACTTATTCTTTCTACGTACAAAATGATTTTATTAATGGAGGTAGTTAGTTTGATTATAGATGATTTATATGAAAATATGATAGTAAAATATAATTTTTTTAGAGAGGTATTTTTGTTTTATATATATATATATATATTCTTTGATTTTGATTTTTTTTTATAATGGTTTAATTAATGAGAAGCAATTAGCTTGACTCTAGGAAATATGAATCATTGGGTGATCTGAATGAGATGTGAAATAAATCAAAAGTATATAGATCGTGGGAGATTTGAAGAGAATTTTGAATGACTTGAGAGGTATGATTTGATGTATAAAAAGAAAAATGATTTGATCATGATTAATGGAAGTGATTAAATTGAGATACATGGATTAATATGAAAAAGAGGTGAGGCATATTTGGAAATAGATAAAATAGGGAAAATGTGAAAAAATGTTGAAATAATTAATCGTATGTGTGTGTGTATAAAAAGAATGGACATGAATCATTGACTTGTTAGTAAAAGTACGACATGACTGATCAAACATTCAGTCGTGTTGTAATAGTTAGTTGTCGAGTCTCCAATGGTTAATTGGGCCACTAGGGGCTCAACTAACTATTGGGGCTAAAAAAGTTAATTTTAATTTAAGCATGCAAGCACACAAAAGATATGGAAAACAAGTTCCTACTTGTAGCCCTCTAAACTATTCAAGTATACCGTAAACAAACTCTAAAATGAATGACATGCATGAGAATTTTGTATTAGAGGGATTCTAAAAAGGTTTCTCAGTCTAAACACTTCTTCGATTGCTTGGATCTTGGGAATAGTGACTGAGTTGGGTTACTCAGCCCGACCGTACTAACATAGTAGCCATGGTTCAAGCATTGTCTCCCGTCCTAAATGTTTGCCAATATCAGTCCATTAATGGGTAATGAACCTAGACAAGGGGTTTATGATGTTCATGCAATATATGAATGATGTGTCGTATCTTATGGACTCATATAATGAATTATATAATAAATAAAATCAAACATGTTTAGGCAATCAAGTTGTTAAATGTGGATCTTGGTCCTATTAACCAGTTCAATCTGCGCTCAATCTAATGTAAGCATGTTTTCTATCTGAAGTTGTAACACATGCTTATATAAAGAGACAATTCATGAAAAATGATATACAAGTAAATAAATAAAGTGTATAGCACTCATACATTGCATATGTAGAGGTTAAACAGTGAATCCCCGGTGGAGTCACCATTCTGTGGGTATCATAGAAAGAACGGGGAGGTCTGCCTGCCCCACTTTGGGGAATCATGCCCGACCAATCTAGGTCGGCCTCTAGGCTTGGGTTCGGAGTCGTCACCAACTCAATTTTTTATAGGCGGGGTTGGATGCTTGCCTCTTTTCTAAGGGAAGGGAGGATACGGGACTTTTGGGGACCGAGCTAGGCACTTGGGCCTAGGGTTGACTCTCTAACTGGTCTGGTTTATAGAGATCTGGGTAAGATGTTTGGTTGCAATTGGGGAAGGTATTAGGCACCCTAATTACCCACCTTTTTAGGGCGGCTCCTCTAACCTAGCAACTTCCAAGTGTCAGTAAGTGACAGAGTGTATGTGTTTATTTTATTTTCATTGGTCTAGACTACCCCCGTAGTGTGATCATTGCAATTGCACCTGAGACATAGTCTCTGGCTGCCTACATACATGATCTTGTATGGTTATGTGTTCCTATGGTTTTATCGGGATCAAATTGCATGTAATTCTGAGGGTTTGTAAGTCTCAGTAGTTAAGTATGTCTGACAGTGAGACTGGTTCATGGTAGGTTCATTTTAGGGTTTTATATACTTATAGAGTACTTCCCACTACTGAAACATGTTAGTAAAAAACGGTCAAAACTATGTTGTACCAATTTTAGTGTTTTAGGGACATAACTGGGGTATGGTTGAGTCCTAGGGTCTTTGGGTCATGAACTAGTACGACATGACCCTAGGGTAGGGTGGAGATTTAAAAAAGACAAGAAGGATTGAAAGGTAATGATTAGATCGGGTTACTTAGCCAAATTGCATTGACGTAGCAGCCACGACACCAGCGTTGTCTACCAGGTAAAATTCAAGTATTTGGATTTGAAAGTGTATTAAGATTCGAAGGTTTCATATATCTCATGTAATCACATAGGAAGCGTAGAATTCGATAGAATCAATGAGTCCAATGTGTTTCCACTAAAAATCAGAAATTCACATGGTATTATGATAAATCAAATCATAGAGATTAGCCAATATCACTTCTAATGTTCCAAACAAAAGGATAAGGCAAGATGGCCTTTCAAATTGATCAGAAATGGTGTAGATCTTGAAAGATTCACCACTTCACAAAGATTTTCAAAGATTCACATAGGGAAGATTCATATTTCACATATTTCAAAGGGTTTCTTGGGGGAACTCAGTCCACACAATGTCTAAGATCAATAATCTTTCACAAAATAGGTGTAGAACCAAGTGTCAAACGAAATTTGATGGTCTCAAGCCTAATTACACAAAGTTTTTAGAGATTTTCAAAGGAAAAGAAGTTATTCAAAACATATGGAGCATATTTACTTACTAAGCTATTTGGGATTCACAATGTTCAATGACTTAGAGCATAGGTTTTTACATAATTTCAGAGGGTTCAATGATATAACTACAGTATGCAAGATTTACTTATAGCCCTTCTCTTCTCTAGATCAATTGCACAAACCACTTCCTCAACCTTCAATCCTCTTACTCCTTGGAGAAGAAGATTCTCCTTCTCTTGCCCAATTTAGGGATATCCTTCCCCTCCTCTCAAAGCTATCTTCTCTCCCTTTCCCTCTTATGATTGAGGTGTGTTTTAACCCCATTTAGGTATAAAAATGGGTTAAATACCCTTTAGGTTTGAGAATACTCTTTTAGAATGGTTCCAATCGCGTTAGGGTGAAATCCCTAACTTAAATTTCATTTCTAGGTGTTGGGCATTATGGGCATCATGAAAACACCAAGGAGGTCTACCCGCCCCACTTCGGGGAACCTTGCCCGGCCAATCTGGGTAGGCCTTTAGGCTTGGGTTCGGAGTCACCACCAACTTAGTTTTTTAGAGGTGGGGTTGGATGCCTACCTTCTTTCTAGGGGAAGGGAGGATATGGGCCTTTTGGGGCCTAGGCTAGGCACTTGAGCCTAGGATTGACTCTCTAACTGGTCTGGTTTACAAAGATTTGGGTAAGACGTTTGGTTGTAATTGGGGAAGGTGTTAGGCACCCCAATTATCCACCTTTTTAGAGTGGCTCCTTTAACCTATCAACTTCCAAGTGCCAGTAAGCGATAGTGTGTGTATGTGTTTATTTTATTTTTATTGGTCTGGACCACCCTTGTAGTGTGATCATTGCAGTCGCACCTAAGACATAGTCTCTGGTTGCCTACATACTCGATCTTGTATGGTTCTATATTCCTAAGGTTTTGTCGGGATCAGACTGCATGTAGTTCTGAGGGTTTATAAGTCTCGATAATCAAGTATGTTTGACAGTGAGACTAGTTCAAGGTAGGTTCATTTTAGTGTTTTTATATACTTATAGAGTACTCCTCGCTGCTAAAACTTGTTAGTAAAAAGGGATCAAAACTTTGTTGTACCAATTTGAGTGTTTTAGGGACCTAACTAGGCTATGGCCGAGTCCTAGGGACTTTGGGTCATAAACCTATACAACATAACCCTAGGCTAAGGTGGAGATTTAAAGAAGTCAGGAAGGATTGAAAGGCAATGATTAGGTCGGGTTATTCAGCCAAATCACACTGACGTAGCAGCCACGACACCAGTGTTGTCTCCCAGGTAAAATTCAGATGTTTGGATACTTAGATTTTTTTATGCTGGACTTGGTCTATGTTCAAAAGCTATAAAAGGGTTTTCGATGTTGGAAGAGGGGTTTGGACAGGTGGAATTTCATTCCCACCTTCTGATTTGTTAGAAAGGGTAAAACTAGAATTTTTCAATTAGTACGCTTGAACTCTATGTGTACGCTTGATCTTTGGGTATGCCTGACCTTCATAGTGAAGTGATTTCAGGTGTATCCCAGATGGACCCCACTTGGTTATTTTAGAAAAATCAAGAGTCTGGAAGTCTTTCATTAAGGATTTCCAAGGGTCTGTGGGTCCCCTCATATCATGAGGTACATAGGGGTAGAAAGACAAGGTTTTCAGGTTTGTACGCCTGATCTCAGGTTGTATGCCTGAATTTTAACTAGATTAAAATTCAAGTGTATGCTGGACAGTCCGCACTCAAACAGATATATCTCTCTCCATACAACTCAGAATTGAGTGTGGTCAGTCTCTTTGGAAAGCTAAGAGAGATATCTTTCCAACAAGGTATAATGAGAATAGTTTTATGGTATGCTCAAAATAGGCTATACACTTGAACATAAAGTATGCCTGAACTCCTTGGAAATGAGAGTTCAGGCATACTGGTTCTAAGTCAAAAACCAGCAACCTATTTTTTGGGGTTTTGGGCCTTCTCTTGGGGTCCACTAGGCCTGGGCTTTTTATGGGAGGTGAGTAACATTCCCAGAAGGGTTCATAAAAATTCTCAGCCCTTGGAGAAGGGGTGGGGCCCGCTTTTAGAATTTTCTAAAAGGGGAAAAACTATGTTTTTAACACAAATTTTTTAGTGAAGTCTAGGTTGTGGGACCCATATCTTGAAATCCAGAAATCAGATGGGTCCTAAATTTTACAAGGATGTTAAGTGATTATTCATGACTCGATAGTTAAAATTTTAGATTCAAATTCATTTTTTATAAAAAGTTATAGTACAGACAATATGCACAACTACCTATTTACATATTTTTAACAGCATGCTATATGTTGAAATAGCTCCAAGGGTTAGTGACATTTGATGTAAGTCATTGACCCCACTTTAGTATGAAAACAAGAAAAAAACATTACTTTCATGCAATTATATATATAAAAAAAAAAAAAAAACAACAAAAGGGGGAGACAATTTGTCTCCCTCATGTTACACTAGTGGGTCAAGGGGTGTAAGGTCACCATAGCATGGGAACAATGTTTCTAAAATTTAAAAGAAGGGGGGGAGAAGGGACCTACCTGACCGTGGGGTGGCTCCTTCTTCTTTCCTTTCTTTTCTTTTTTCTTCTTCTTTCTCTCTTTATTCTCTCTTTTTTTCTTTCCTTTTCTTTTCCTTTCTCTCTTTGTTTCTTTTCTTTTTTGACCCCCTCCTTTATGCACAACCTGGGGGGTATTTATAGGTTGTATGGGGTGGGGTTGAGGTGGACAATAAGTGTGTGGAAGGGGATGAGGTGGTTGGAAGAGAGGGGGTAGAAATGGGTGATGGGGAGTGTAGTGAGGTGGGGGTGAGGTGGGGTTTTCTATAAGGGTGGTTGTGAGGTGGTAGGCTGGGGTGAGGAGGTGAGGGATGTGTGGAGGAGGTGGGGGTGAGGTATCCTGTTCTAAAAGGTTTAATGGAGGTGGGGTGGAATGTGTGGATGAGGGTGAAGTGGTGGGCCCTCTTGCCACATGTTAGAAGGAGAGAGGAGGTGAAGGAGAGAGTGGGTCCCACGGGGAGGGGTATGGACTAAGGGGGGTGGTCCTTGGGTCTCCACCCCTAATTTGGAATATTCCAAATGGGGGTGTAGGGTTTAAAATAAGACTTAGGGGTGTTTTAGGAAAAATGGGATATTTTGGTCTGGATTCACCCCTTTACTGTCCGGGTTTACTTTTTGGGTCTTATGGCTCCCAACATTTCAAGGTTTATAGGTTTTTTACATCTCCTTGACATTCTAGCCAAAACGCAATTGACGGAATCAAAATCGGGTTTGGACAAGTGGGTCAAAATTAGCTCTAAATGTACCTAGACTAGCCTGTACCCATGAAAGAAGGGTAAGAAAGTAAAATTGGTCTTCAAAATATTCATATGAAAGATAGCCCTCAAGATTTTTAAATCATAGGCTCTGACTACTCGTGAGTCTAATGCTTAAGCTGAAAGTTATGCTCCAAAACCTAAATTGTCTTGGGACAAACTCCGCTTGGACCTACGATTGGTTTTTCTTAGGTTTGAATGGTGTGTGATGGTAATCATGGTTGTTTAGGTCTTGGATTTGTGATGCCATAGGGCCAAATAGGCAAAGAATCTGATCCCTGGTGAATTTCTAGGAGATTTCTGAAGGAATGTCGCTTGATCGAGAAATGTGCCCTGGGTTAGGGAAGAATTGAGTCAACGAGCAGTGTCAGATTTATAAAAGGGTTTCTCCATTAGGGAATTTATTGAAGATCTTGAAATTCTAAGAAAAGGAGGGACCTTGATGGATTTGGACTTCCGAAGAGTTCTCAGGGGTTAACCGAGTGTCCGTGACTGATACAAGTTAATTTGCCTTATTTTGGGGACAGATTAGGGAAATTGAGGGGTATTGTGCCCTTTGGGCTTTTTCTTGGGGGGTTCATAGCTTACTAGGGTGTGGCCACTGACTGGCTGAGTTTCTGATCTATGTCTTCATGGTTTTTTCAAAAGTCTGATTTTAGGGAAAAATGATGTATTTTGAGGGTGTAGGGGTAAAATGGTAATTTTCTTACCTTTTGTGCCTCGATATGGGAATGTTGATGATGGTTGGAGTATCCTAAGAAAAATGGGCTCATAGCCTATGGTTTGAGGTTTTTTTAGGTGTAGAGGCAAAATGGTCATTTGCTAGCCTTCTAGGATTTTGATGTTGGAAGCCTTGGGGAATTGTTAATTTTGAGGTATCTTTATTGTACAAAGAGATTTCAGGAAGGGTTGTGGAGAAAAGGAGTTCAAACAGGGTTTAATTCGCACTTCTAAGGCTATAAAGGTAGAATGATAATTTTCCATCCTTTCGATGCTTCAATGTAGGAAGGCTTATGAAGGTTGACAAATTCAAGGTGTCTTTATTGATGTGGAGATGTTGAAAAATGGGGTTTGATTGGGTTTAACTTGGACTTCTGGAGGTGTAGGGGTAAAATGGTAATTTTTTAGCCTTTCGCTGCTTCAATGTGGGAAGGTTTATGAGGGTTGGAAAATTCAAGATGATGGTGATTTAGAGTGCTTTCATTGTGTTTGCAACCAGAATGTCCATTGAAAATGCCTGCTTATTCTAAATTTAGGGTTGTTTAGACTTTGGTCCTATCCCATGCTGTACTGAACCCTTCAGACTCCATTTATAGACCCGAGTCAAAATTTGGGTGCTAACAGCCGTCTATCGGGACGACTCATGGTCGACCTAGTTATCCCATCTCGGTTGTCCATGGGATGTTGCAGGCAACCGGCCTGTGTAACCCAAAACCTCCCAGAATTTTTTAGCAACAATAGGCTGCAGGAGATTGGCAATAACTTTATGTATAAAACTCTAAATTAGGTGTCATTTATTGGGTTGGAAACTAGACTTCACGATCTTTCTAACAAGGTATGGTTCAGACTCTAATTCCCTCAGGAGTTGTGTCAGTAGTCCTAGTAAGTGACCCCAATAATACAATCAAGATAACTTTTGAACTTGACATGTTCGAGGTCCAATTTGATTCTAACACTTCAAGCTTGATCCAACATATTTCTAAACCATTCTAAGGTCTATATAAGGTATGTTAAATGAAAAATATACCTTTATAGGATAAAATTATCATTTTACCCTTTAAGAAGAATGCGGGGTGTTACATTCTTCACAAGACACTATTCTTTGCGAAACACAATTCTTTGCAGGACACCTTTCTTTGCAAGATATTGTTCTTTGCAAGACATAGTTCTTCACAAGACAAGGTTCTTTGCAAAACACCAATCTTCATGAGACTCTATTCTTCACGAGACACAATTATTCATGGAACACTTATCTTTGTAGAACACTAGTCTTCGTAATACACTAATCTTTGCGAAGTACACACAAATTTTCTTATCTTCTTCAACCTTAGTCAATTGATTCAGCCGAGATAGAGAAGGTGTCGTTATCATATTTCTTGAAGATAGTCGAGGCCTCCAAAAATATGCAAGGGATTATGGCTAAGGTAACTCCAGGATACAATCTTACTCAGGTAAAACCCTTGTCTCTCAATGGAATCTCACTCTCTAGCAGAGACAAATGAACCTTCTCGTTACTTTAAAGCCCAAGGTCTATTATAGTTAAGTGCAAGTACTATACTTTTTTGGTCAAAATTTGAGCAACATAACATTACTGTGAGTAAAAGTCTACTAGTTGTGTCATTCATTCAAGAGATCGAGATTCCTCTCAAGGAGAGTCTCAGGTCTCAAGTGGATGCTACTCCTTATTTCAATGCAATCTCTCTCAAAGGAGAGGGTAGATCCAAGGGAGCTGATGATTCACCAACTCAAGTTATTCTTCTCTAGGAAGAGAGGGAGTTCATGAACCATGCAGAACATAAGATGGAATCAGAGAACGAGGGAGGTAAGAGATGAACTTTTCTCTCAGTAATCTCTTCTTTCTTTTCCCTAGTTTCTCCTCTTTCTTCCACTTTCTTCCTCTCTCACTTTTCTACTCAGATTTCTTCTCCTTCTCTAAAAGCCAGCCCCAATCTTCAGTCTATATATCACTCACTCACGTTCCCTTATATATAAAAGGCGTGAGATGAGGAGAAACCAAAAATATCCCTCACGAAAGCTTAAACCTTCTCAAGGGTAACTTGTGAAGTTGTAGATCCATAGGTCTAAACCTATGTGTAGAATCATCAGGTGATGCAGTTAGCTGAGTTTCATCATAAGGGACAAAGGAGGCGGTGTTGAATATTTTAAACCACTAATGGGCTTACGGCTGCCCTATTTTCTAGAAACAAAACAGAGCCTTCACAGCCCTCACTCAAACCTGATAGCTTGCAATTTTGTTGAATATTCTTGGACCAAACACTCACCTGCTTACCTGTCTTGAGTACCTCCTACAACTCTAGGGGTCAGCTTTCCATTCTTAGCTTACCACTAACACTAGCCTTTTGAGACCCACCTCATTTGGCCTTTACGGTGAAACCTAACTAGCTGCATCACCTAATGATTCTGCACATAGGTTCATATTTACAGACTCGTCCTTAAACCTAAGGAGTTTGTATTTCTCTAAGTTTTTATGTTAATTATTTAAAACTACCAACCAGTGATGCCTAATTGGGGGCTATATCATGGGTAGTTTGGATAGCCTACATGATACTTGAGAGGATGCAAATGTCCAATAAGGAATCCACTACCCTTAAGTGGGAGAATATTCAGTTTAGGAAATGTGTGATTTAATTGGACATGAAAATCTGGTACCAGTGGTTCTTG
>JAOXJP010272197.1:0-20084 GCA_025762735.1 Platanus orientalis | reverse complement strand
AAGTGATCCTATGTGTGTATAAAACTTATGTGACAAGTGTTAGCATTTTAAGTGTGACACGTGCATAGTAATACATGGGTCATGGTGTGGGGTATTACACCAAGTCCTTGGGTCGTTGGGCTGTGAACCACTTTGACATGACCCTAGGATAAGGTGGAGACCATAAAAGATCAAGAAGGGTTGGAAGGTAGTGATTGGGTAAGATGACTCAACCTGACCACGCTAACATAGCAGCCATAACATCGGCATTGTCCCCCAGGTAAAGTTCACGTATTGGATATAGTTGGGATTTATAAGTGTATAGTTAACTTTACTTGGATTGATTTTGAAATTGGAAAAGGTACTTGCAATTATGGGTTCTCTAGGCTATATGCATATGCATGCATATATACACATGTAGAACTAAAAGGAGATATGCTAGAGATGCATGCGATCATATGGAATAAAATGATTTTAAAGATAACATAGAAAGATTGAAAAATAAGAATTAAAGAATGAAACTAAGTTAGAAATCATAACGCCTAAATTTGGCTTCAACGCTTGAACTTTCTACCAACGCCTAAATTTTAACATTTAAAATTCAAGCATTAACTATGGATAGCCTGCCTCCAATAGTTATATCTCTCTCCACAAAACTCAGAATTGAGTATGGTTGGTCTCTTTGGAAAGCTAAGAGAGAGAGAGATCTTTCCAATGATATATTATGAGCATGGCTTTGGTCTGACGCATAAAAGTGAAAAATGCCTGAACTTCCTGCCATTCCCTAAATTTAATTAACATAAAAATTCAAGCATCAGGCTTGGATAGCCTGCACTCCAGTAGCCATATCTCTCTTCTCAAAACTCAAAATTGAGTGTGGTTGATCTTTTTAGAAAGATGAGAGAGAGATCTTTCCAATGATATATTATGAGTATGATTTTGGTCTGATGTATGAAAGTGAAAAACTCCTAAACTTCCTACCAACTCCTAAATTTTAATTGACATTAAAATTTAGGCATCAGGCCTGGAAAAAAAGTTTAGCAACCTTGTTTTTTGTCCATTTAGACCCTCTACAGGGGTTGGAAAATTCTAAAAATTTAAACTAGCATAAAACATCATTTTGAGAGCATTGTATAAAAAAGAAAATTCAAATTCAAACTATAAAAATCACAAAAAATTATGCAATACAGGTTGGTAAAGAAAGAACACATAAACCCAATTTTTAGGGAAGATTTAGGGGGATTGTTCCATGACCCAACCCTGATCTAAAATTCATAAAATTTTTACTCGAGGTAGGCTACCTATCCAGGAGTCTACCACAAAAATTTGGGACCATATGGATCCCTATAAAAATTATAAAACATTTGGGAGTGCACTGTAGTAAAAAATAAAACCAGTAGAGACATGTTTTGTCTCTACTGTGTAACTCCCTTCAAGAGGCAATCATGGAGTGTACATGGAGCATCATGGAAACATATGGGATACATGAAAAGTAAATGGACAAACCTAGCTAAATGCTCAAGAAAGATTAGGGTCAGGGGTTACCTTTCCCAAGGGTTGGGGGTAGAGTTTAGGCCTTGAGCTTTTTCCCTTTCTTTCTTCATCTTCTTCCTTTCCCTATCTTTTGATTTCTTCCTCAGAAAATTCCTTCATCTTTATAACAAAATTGGGGGTATATATAGGGTTTGGGAGCTGTATTTGAAGGGCTAGGATCAATCCTAGGGTCATGAGGGATCAAGGGCAAAGATTGTGAGGTGTGGAGGCCAAGGCACCCCTCTCATTGGTTGAGAGCAACCAAGGGTCGAGATTAGAAGATGAGAGGATAAGTGGGTGGTTAAAGGCTGAGCTTAAAAAGTGTGGAGGCTAAGGCACTTCTCCCATTGGTTGAGAGCAACCAAGGGTCAAGATTATAAGATGATTGGATAAATGAAAGTCTAGGGCCAAGATTAGAAGGTGTGGAGGCCAAGGCACTTCTGTCATTGGTTAAGGGCAACTAAAGGCCAAGATTAGAAGATGAGAGGATAAGTGAGTGATCAAGGGTTAGAATTAAAATTAGGGTTTACAAAAATGGAAGGCTAAGATAAAGTTTAGAGATTGTTTGGATAAGTGTGGAGAAAGAAGCTTAGCCACAAAACTACTCACTTTGATTGGTTAAGAGTGTTAGAATAGGTGTCCTAACAAAGCTACCATTGACACTCTATAGTATTTATTTGTTTGACATTTATAATAAAGTACATTGTTCTATCATCACATGTGTATAATTTTATTAATGGGTAATTGTTTGATCTCATGAGATGAGATAGATGGTCCTCAGGTAACATAGTAAGATGTCAGACACGTAGATCATGTGTGGAGAGATCTAACTATCTAATTCTTATAAACCTAAAACCTTACAGCTATGGGTGATGTTGGGCACATCACTTAAAAGGCTGTTATGTGTAGAATTTCCATATGATGAAGTGATGTAATCTCAATCACTGGAGTGAGACTCTAGACTTATATGTAGATACATAATTCAAATGCATTAAGTGGATCCATAATGAACACATTTACTAAAACTTCATTGTCAATATAAATGATGTTCATAACTTATAGATTAACCCTTTCACCTGAGGGACTTGTGATTCTCTAAGTTATTCAAGTTGGTTATTTTGAGTTTCCAACTAGTGATGCCTAATTAGTGATTATATCATGGGTAGCTTGGATATTTGACTTGATGCTTGAGAGAACACAAGTGCACAACAGGGAATCCATTGTCCTTATAATAGGGAGAAATATTCAGTCTAAGGTAACATGAATTGATTGGACATAGAAATCTGGATCTAGTGTTTGTCAAAATGATTTTTAAAATTATATTAATTAAATAAATAAATATTTTGAAAATAAGTTATTAAGAAATATTTATGAATGTCCAATTGATCCATGACTAAAAAGGGTTCGATAGTGACTAGTTTATTGTCCTGAGGGATATTGTATAGTGGAATGTAGTTTTTGTGAAAAGGTTTATGAGGAAAGGTCACAATACTATATTCTTATCTTTGAGAGTTCAATCGTAACATGTCACAGGGATTGTTGCAATTAATGGAGTGTCTGGTTGTAAAATCCTATAAACGCACCAAAAAATCTTTTAAAAAAATAGTAGAAGAATTATGCTTTAAAAAGTGTGCATGTGTGCGTATTGAGGTGGGTTGCATTGCAACCCATGCTCCTCTTTTGGGGTTGAAGTGTGGACTCCCTAATGCAGTACAAGGGAGAATATACCACAAGTTGTTGTAGAATAATTCCATTGCCCTCAAATAAATTTAAATAAAGGATGCGGAAACAAATAAATCAAGAATAAAGTTTAAAAACAAACAAGCAACCACAAAAATTTAAGAATCAGAAAATAAAATCACAAAAAGAGGATTAGAAGGAATTAGAACAGAAAAATATGAGAAATTAGAAGAAAATAGCTCAAAAGGGTATTTTTGTAATTTTGGATTAAAATCCAAAAATTACCAAAATACCCCTCTAACGTGTCAGGAAATTCTCAAAATTTTATGGTCACTTATGACATGGGACAAGGTTCTACAATTAAAATTTCATGAAATTCCGATAAGATTTGATGGGTCAAATCAAAAAAATTCATAAAAAATAAAGGTGTTTTAATGGAGGTTTCAAGAGAATGAAGAAGAATAATAATGACAAAAAGAATGAGAGGAGAATAGTATAGAAAAAAAGAAAAAATTAAGAAAAAACTAAGAGATGAAGAAAAAGAATAGAGATATACCTTGAATGAGAGAAGAATATTGCATTACTTTAGGCCTGGAATTACAACTCAAACTCAGCCTAGCCTGAACTCACATTAGCCCAACCCGCCCAACTTTCAAGCCAAACAAGTCAAGCTTTGAGCCAGCCTAGTCCAATTGATAGCCTAAACAAAAGGGAATGTTCCAATTCATGACATTTAAGAAATAGCTACTTTCACCTTTGAAGAGTTGCACTGTGTTCAAACCACTAGACTTTGGGAACTATGAAACAATCAGATTTGTACTATAATCATGAAGAACATAAAACATTCATATCATTAATCAATCATATAACATATACAATTCTTTACAAAGAGAATGGTCTCTATGATCTTATGAAAACAATTATTAAAACTAAAAGTACTTATACTCTTTAAAACAAAAAAAAAAACAAAAAAATGTCTCTTTAAAATCATTGAATTTAGAACTTTAAATCGAATTACAACTTGTAGCAAATCAATTATTAACATATAGAATATGAATCGAAACAATATAGAACCTCAAAATTTACAAAATAATTTATCTTTTTTCAAAACAATTCAAAACTAGTGAAAAACGGTTAGAAATCCATTCAAAAACCAGAATAATCTTTGCAAAACAAGTTCGAATTGATTATAAGAACATATGACATTCAAAAACAAAGTTAGTTTAATATCTCCTACAAAACCAATTCATTTTCTTTCAAAACAATTCAAAATTAGTGAAGAACGGTTGACTTATATATGCCATAGAGCATCAATTATGGGACAAAATAGGGTATAGAACCAATTTAAACATTTTGTTCGGGGAAACAGCCGTGCTGATTGTTCTTTAGCTATACACTGGCATTTACTCACAAATAGAACTTATATATACCACAGACAAAGCACTTAAGCAATAAAATTAGAGACAAATTGAGCTAAATGTGTATATTTCCTTCTTATTAATAGAGTGAAAAAATAAAAGAAAACCAAAAAGGGGCTACAATTCCTATGAAATTATCAAGAGTAGTTGAGTGACATTTCCAACATTCCTATTTAGAAGTAATCAAGCCACTACTAAGCAATCATTCCCTTTTTGTTATGGCTCTGGTCAATAGAGTAACCTATTGATCAGAATTATAAATTCATTCATCAATTCACATTTAATTATCAAACAGTGAAATACCAATCCATGGCCAAGCACGAACCTGGCCCCATCTTGACACGAAGGCAATCCTTTTGTTGGGTAAGAACGAGAATGCATTCTCCCTTTCTTTTTTTTCTTTTTTTTCCCTCTCTTCCAAGGATTAAGAAAGAGGAAAATACATTCTTTAGAAGTGATTTACACAACTTCCACATAAGCGTAGAAAACGCTGAGGTTAAGGGGCAGCCACATCAGCGTCAAAAGTGATTTACACTCGCCCCCCAAAAGTGAATCACTTTCGACGCTGATGTTTCTGCTTGTTTGACCCTCGGCAGAGGTTAAAGGAGGTTAGGGGTCGGCGTATAAAATCCAAGCCGTTCCAAAAGCAGCGACTGCTTTCTGCAGGTTAAAAGATGAAAGGCAGGCAGTAGGGCTACTGTAGAAGGATTTAAAATGAAAGTCTCCAAAATTCTAAGAGACCCTTCACCAGCTTCCAAGGGTCTGACATCCTCTGCGACACCCCCCTCTGCGACGCACAACGGCCGAGGCCGAGGCGGAGGGGGGGAATCAATTCACTTTTGGAGTTCTCACTTCACCCCCAAAAAGTGAATTGATTCCCCCTGTCTTGGCTCCCGAGCATCGCAGAGGGGGGCGGCGCAAAGGATATCGCCCTGCTTCCAAGACCTTGGGCCTACTTGTCCCATGCAGAGTCAAATCAATCCATGTATTTGTTCTACACTTTAAACAACTTGACGTGAGATACACCTCATGAGTCAAATCGAAGGTTGGAACATAGATGGCCATACAGACAAACAACTTGGTAACCCACACCAAAAAATAAAAAACTGCACTTTTTTAATTATATGGCACACCCAGAGTGTAAACTATTCTCCAAACAGATAGTACTCCTGAGCACAAATGCCTCGGTGTAGGTCACAAGGTCCAGAAGGGATATGAGCTCCAGAGAAAGGATGTCAGGTTCCCTCTGGACAGGAGGGGTACAATAGAGTAGGTGAAAGGCCATGAATGGAAAAAGCTTTTAGGCAATGGTAATAGTTGCAGATACAATTCATAATAGATGATATATTGACCTGAGCTATCAACAGCAACAATGAATTAAGAACCCAAGAGAGTCAAATCTCTTTCTTACCTTTTCCATACAAAAGGTTCAAGCAGGAACTATCTGTTACGAATTCGACATATCAAGTCTATCTTCAAAAAGTAAAACCTGTCATACACGCCCTACAGAAACGAAGAGTGGGTCATAAGAGCTCAAAAAGGTAACATTTATAGCCAAACCAGTCTCAATCAGTCTTCACAAAATGGCGGGACAGTAATCTTGCGATCTCTAGGAACCCCACTTTGTCTTTCCCATCAAATATAGTCTTGAGTTTCTCATCACAATGAATCTCCCTCTTATTAGCAGGGTTCTGCATAGCATCCACAAAACATAAAAAATAAGTCCGATTTGAATAAATGCATACAATTGAACTGGTACATTTTATCTAATCAGACGGTTTAAGAATCCAAAATATTAGTCTCAATAGGTAACAAAATGCCATACTATTAACATCCTGAAATGACTATATATAAGGCACATTTGAGAATACAACAGCTAACACAATAAAACCCTTGTCAACAAACAGCGTTACAGCTTCAACACTATATTACCAAGGAATACTTCAGGTACTGAAAAAAAAAACCCTATTCTAATAGAAATCAATTAACAATTGTAGTGGGTAGATTTAACACAAGGCACCTTTAAGCATACAACATCTTACACACAACATAACCCTTTTCAACAAATAATGTACCACTACAGTAATCCAGGAATGATTCATCCAAGGCAGTGTCTAGAAAAAAGATTACCCTAATTTCATGGAAATGAATTCAGTAAATGCAATACCTAGGTATGGCCTTAATGAACAAGAAACTTATGACCACTTGAAAACTCCATGTATGAAGCAATCACTGACTGTTAGCATGCTTTACATACAGAAACAGGAGTAGGTATAGGATCTAATGCAAAAACGGTTTCAACTTTCAACCCAATTATTTAGCTTAGTGAAGTATTAAGAATTGTACAGTAATAATATCTTGTAACTTCTGTAGAACTGTATGTTAATTGCTATGATTTCCATTCAGTCACTAGCTGCTTAGGTTTTTTTTTTTTTTTTTTTTTGACAGATGAAGAGAGAATTTATAAAAGAAATTTGGGAGTACAAGGACTGTATGAGAAGTATAGTGGAAAAAAAAATTTAAAAACCCTGGTACTAAAGACAAGGGAATCCCATTCAAACATGTAATTCTGAAAACCAATTGGAGAGTTCCACAAATACTTTCTAGGGCTGCCCAGCCCAAAATACAATAGCTGGGCCCATAGTCAGACCACTATAAAACAACGGGCTTCGGGCCCAAACTGCTGTTATTCATATAAAAAATAAATTGTTAACCTCTCTCTCTCTCTCTCTCTCTCTCTCTCTCTCTCTCTCTCTCACACACACACACACACACATAAAGAGAGCAAATTGATGTGACCATAAGTGACATAACTACACACTCACAGGTGATGCATTTTTTGAAATTTGTGCCTCATTTTGGACACCTACTTTTTGAAATGAACCCCTTTTTTGAGAGATGATGTGCTGCAGTTTGGGACAGGCCAGTCCAAGGCTCACCCGAAATCTGCCCAATCCAAATCCACTCAAAATGGAAAGGTCGATCACCTTTTCTCTGGTGATTCTTGCAAATCCGGAGGCATATATGGGGAAATGATCCCGAACCATAATGAATCAAAATTTTCAGTTGAGGCTGGCAACAATGAACTCCAGGCTGTGTTGATGGCCCCTCGATCCAGCCTTTCCTGAATACAATTCTCCCCCTCTTGATGGTTGGACCAAGTGAATGGGTACCCTTTTGAACCCGTGTCAAACAACTGACATCGATCAAGGATTTCCTTGGCTTTATTGATTTCACCACTGGGAATAGAACATATGCCTCATCTGTCATTCCTGTCCCATAACCAGTTTCAGTCTCCTAAACAGATTTTTGTGCTTGATATTCTGATAATTGGTTGATACGACTAACAAATTCATTCCAAAACAGATCTCTATATTGTCTTGTGGGTTCCCCATAGAGGAAAATAGCCATCCAGTATCTATTATGCTTCTTAGAAAGAATTTGGGCCACAATCCATCGTGGACCTTTGTCTATTATGGTTATTTGAATCTCTTCCTTCCAATACAAAACCATACCTCCCATCAGACCTATCAAGTCTATGCCATCAGCTTTCCAATGTCTTTCAAATTTTATTTTTTGTTTCATTGCTTGACACTAGTGAGGTAGACAATTTGTGGGTTTTGAGAGCGGACCGGCTCTCTAATTGCTCAAACTGTTTGGGGTGACCTGGAACCCTGACAGTTCCACACATTGATACACATTGATCTCCTTGTGGTTGTTGTGGGACAGCCACGTGAATCCACTTATTTTTAGTCTCTACCCATGTATCATTGTGATTCTGGTTCTCATTATCATGATGTAGGTATGTCTGGGTAAGTCTAGCATTGGAACCGACAATGGTGGTATATTTGATTGTAAGGGTTTGTTTGATTTATTAGGAGATATTTTTCGTTGGAGTGGGGGACGCTAGAGTCAGCGTTACCATGTGGGGTCCTCGCGATTTGTGAAGCCCTACTACCCATGGCTTCAATTCAAAGATTTGAAAGGGGTAGAGAAAGATCCCGTGGCAAGAAGGCTTGGTGTTTCCTCGAGATTAATCTCTCGTGTGAAGAGAAAGGAAAGGGGTCTGTATGCAGGTTGCCTATATGAGATTGGATTAAAACTATAGACGATCTCTTTGGACAAGCAAAAGAAAAGAGCTCGGAATGCAAGTCGTTTTGATGTGGCTAGATCAAGACTAGAGAGGAAGTCATACACTCAGGTGGTGACGAACAGGGAGTGGCCATAGGGTTAGAAAGCTATGACCTTTGTAGAGGATGAGAGGCGATTTATTCTGGCCGACGAGGGGGAGGCAAAATATAGATCCATGTAGATGTGTTTGTGTCTGGTGGCAAGAGCTATAGGAGCCCTACTTATTGCCCTTGATGGAAATGGGGAAAGTGGCGGGGAAGATTTCGGGGGAGTTTCATGTCAAAAAGGTTCCCTAACAATTTGTTTCTTTCGATTTTCCCTTTGCTAGAGGAGGCTGAACGTGTTTTGGTTCAGGGGGAGGAAGAGAGTGGGGAGTATATAGCTTCCTCATCAATGTTTGGCATTGCAGGGCTGGTTGTGCTTCTTTCGGTCCTTATCAACCTGGTATGTGGATTCGACTATTCGGGATCCCAACACATCTTAATGTTTGCCTGTTTTCCAAGTAGTGGGTGACCAATGTGGTGGTTTTTTCAGGAGTTGATCCATCAGACAATCCATCGCTCAAATGGTGCCGCATCTTGGTAAGAAAATCAGCCTTAATCTCAAGGTTGGTATGTATTTCCAATGGTAGGGTATGCTTCAAAATCCCCGTTTGGGTAGAGGAACTTCCCAGAATTTTTAAAATGGAGGTTGGCATGGATACTTTGGGTGCTGCTGGGAGCTCAGGCGAGTCGGATTTTTTGCAAAGAGCTATCAATCAATGTAGAGCGACCACTATAGCGAATACGGTCGTGCAAATGTCTCGTCGGAATCGGATAGGAACGCAGAACCGACAACAATTGTACAAAGTGGTGGGATGTTAGGATTTTAAAATTCGAATTACTTGCATAAGCAAGCTAGAATCAGGGATTTTGGTTGGCTGAGGGAAGGTAGAGGGAAGGAGTACAAGACGAGGCGTCCAGTTGAATGGCATTCCAATTCTAGTGTTGACCATGGACAATTTATGGGATGGACCTGATTCGGGTTAGACAACGGTGAGAAATAAGAAAGACTTTGGACCTCTGCGTTAAATCATGCGGGCCAGGTCATGGGACAATGTAAGGGGCAAAAGGGTCATTCACAACACATTAAAAAGGATCGTGGGCGAATACATGGTCCCCAGATCTCAACTCATCACGATCTAGATCAACAGTGCATATCAAGGACTAATGTGTGTTTCGATAAATACCCCAAGGCTGTGGATCGTTCTCACTTTTCCCCTAAGGGGCAACTGACCACTTGGCAAAAAACTGAAGAGGTTAATTTTGTAGTAGCCAGTGGCTTGAGAAAGCAAGGAGAGATTGCCATTTGGGAAGCTTCGGAGGAGTTAACTTGATGCCTGACTCTATTGCAGGTTACTGGGAAGGGGAAGGCTAAGACGGCGGGGGTGGATTATTCAACTTTGGAGTCGGTGAGCAATCTCAGTATTCCATCTAGAGGGCACTCGGGTTGTTCATCGTTGCCAGGAACCAAGTAGTTGGAGGATGACGTTTTAGAGGGTGACAAGTAGACAGGTGAAGTTATAGAAATCTCGACGTAGGGGGATATGTCGGCTACTTTGGTTATGGAGCCTGGGTCAAAGGAGGTCGTGGGGTGTAATGAAATCATTTGATGGGGTGATATGGTGGAGGATGAGAATGAGGCATGTTTATCGGCAGTGTTTGAAATTGGCTTGTAGTTGGTTAGATGGGCATATTCTTTGGAAGATGACGAATGCCAGGTTGAGAACCTATTTTAAGATTGAAAGACTCTGGGGATTGTCGAGGAAGAACAATCTACAAGTGTCTAAAACAAGAAGGGATGTATCCAAAAACCGGGAATTGAGAAGGCTCTCTTCGTCAATCAATTACGATGGTTCCACATACAGGTCTGAATGTCGTAGCAGGAGTATGGGAGCTGATAGGGGTGGAGGAGTGGGTTCCAAGCAGATTGTGGTTCATGAGATTCAAAAGCTTGTCATGGAATGTTAGGGGATTGGGGAGTAGGGAAAGAAGAAGAGCAGTGAAGGATATTTGCTGTCGCTAGAAAGTGGACGTGTGCTCTATTCAAGAAACTAAGATGCATTCTTTTGGGCTTCGAGAGGCAAGGGACTGCTAGGGAAGAAGTGGATGGGTTTTCTGTCATAAGGAAGCGATACACCAAGTTGGGGGTATTCTCTTAGGTTGGAATAAAAAGATGGTGGAGGTTTTGGACACTAGATTTGGTGAATTCTCTATTACTTTGAAGTGTAACCACATCCTTGACTCTTTTCAATGGATGTTCACTACAATTTATGGACCTCACGATACAAATTCTAGGAATCGATTATGGAGTGAGTTGGCGAATATTTAGGCGGAATGGCAACTCCCCTGGTACCTGGGTGATGATTTCAACATCATCCAATTTCCTTCAGAGATGATAGGTAACCATCATCTGAATGCTCAAATGCTGTTTTGTTCTAACTTTATCTTTGTATTTGGCTTGATTGACTTACAGATGAAAGGGGCAAGGTTCACCTTGTCAAACAAACAGACAAAACCTATCATGAGCCGTCTGGATTGTTTCCTCTTCTCTCCTTCTTGGGAACAACACTCTCCTTTGGTGCAAATTCAGGCTCTTCCTAATGCTGATTAAGATCATATCCCTCTTCTACTGTCTCATGAAGAATCTGGTGTCGGCCCTTCCCCTTTTCGTTTCAAACTAATGTGGCTCGAAGTTCCTGGGTTTAAGGATTTAATCCACAAATGGTGGAATAACTACGGGTTTGAAGGTACTGTTGGTTTTACTCTAGCTCAGAAGTTGAAAGCGCTAAATGAGGCTATCAAGGTGTGGAATAGGGAGGTTCTGGGAAGAGTGGAGACCCGTAAGTTTGAATGTTTGTCCAAGATTGAGCCTATTGATATGCAAGAGCAAACCTTTGATACTTCCAAAGAGCAAAGGTCAGAAAGGGAGAACCTTAAGAAGGCCAATCATTCGTGGTTGCGTATGGAGGAAATTTCATGGAAACAAAAAACAAGAATTGACTACCTTAAATATGGTGATAACAATACCCTCTTTTTTCATTGTGTTGCGAATCTACGTAAGGAGAAAAATATGGTGATGGGCCTGAGGGATAACAATCAGTGGGTTAGTGGCCATGCTGTTGTCGTCAAGGTGATATCTCGCTTTTATAAGGACCTTTTTGTTGAACATTTTGCCTAGAGGCCCAAGATTGAGCGATTGGATTTTAATATACTATCGGATCAATGGAGTCAATGGCTTGAAAGGCCTTTCTCTGAACTTGAAGTTAAGGAGGTCCTTAAGGGGTTGAAGGATGATAAAGCGCCAGGTCTGGATGGTTTTTCTATGTGCTTCTATACTAAATTTTGGAGTTCCATTGGAGAAGATGTGATGAATGCTTTGTATGAATTCCACTTGAAAGGTTCCCCGTGTAGGTGTTTTTAACTCGTTTTTTTATTTCCCTTATCCTGAAAAAGAATGATCCCCTTGATGTTCGTGATTCGTCTGATCAACCTACTCAACAGTTTTTACAAGCTTTTCTCAAAAGTTCTTGCTTGGCGGATGGAGGCAATTATGAGTCATGTGATCTCCTCATCCCAATGTGCTTTTGTCAGGAACTGTTAGATGCTTGATTGTAACCTAGTGGCTAATGAGTGTATCGATTATTGGGCCAAGACTAAAAAGGAAGGGCTTGTATGTTACGTTGATATGGAGAAAGTGTATGACCATGTGAATTGGGGTTCTTAGACTGGGCCATGGCTCAAATGGGTTTTGGTGAAAAGTGGAGATTTTGGATTAGAGTTTGCATCTCTTCTACCTCTTATGCCTTTTTGATAAATGATACTTTTGTGGGCTTTGCTAAAAGCCATCGTGGGATCAGACAGGGTGGCCCTCTTTCCCCATTCTTGTTTAACATTGTAATGGAAGTTCTCTACTGTTTGGTGGTCAAGGCAGAAGAGGCTGGATGTCTCTCTGGTTGTAGAATTGGAACGAATGGCCCGTCTATTCTCCTCTTGCAGTTCATAGAAGATTCCCTATTCTTTCTCTCAAAGTCTGAAACAGAAGTGATTCATCTTCGATGTATTCTTCTAATGTTCGAGGCTTGCTCGGGTCATAAGGTCAATTTTCCGAAAACCAAGATGTATCCAATTAATCAAGAGTAGAGCATCTGGTTTTATGCTGATTTGTTGGGTTGTGAAGAGGCGTCTCTCCCTGCATACTATTTAGGTCTCCCTCTTGGGGGAAAAAGAAAGGCCAAGGCACTTTGGGATCCAGTGGTGGAGCGGGTCTATCAGAGGTTGGCTGGTTGGAAGGGGCACTATTTATCTAAAGGTGGGAAGCTTATGCTTATAAAGAGTGTTCTTTCTAATCTCCCAGTATATTATATGTCCCTCTTTGGGCCCCCTCCTCTGTTCTCCAGCAAATTGATAAGGCTTGAAGAGATTTCTTATGGCTCTCAATGGGGCGGCCCAATGCACGAGGCTCCCGCTAACACGGGGTTTGGGGAGGGCAAGATGTACGCAGCCTTACCCCCATTTTTGGAGACGCTGTTTCCGTGACTTGAACCCGTGCCACCAGGGACGCTAACAGTAAGCCTTACCATTGGGCCAAGCTGCCCTTTTATGGCTCTCAATGGATGGGGCTAAAAAATTCCACCTTGTAGACTGGGGATAAAGTACTCCCATTGACCAGGAGGGGGGGTTGGGAATTTGGGAGTTAGGGGATGTTAATAGGGCGCTATTGGAAAAATGGTTATGGAGGTATGGGACCGAACCCAATGCCCTATGACAATGGGTAATTGTAGCAAAATACCAATCCTACGAGTTCGACTGGTATATTGAGAGCCCTAGAGGAGCCTACGGCTCTAGTCTGTGGAAGGATATCTCTTTGGAATTGAATGAGTTTAAGAAGGGTTTGGCCTTCCAATTTGGTCGTGGTAACAAGGTCTATTTTTGGCATGATGTATGGTGTGGTGTAAGACCCTTGAGGCTAGCCTTCCCCAACATTTATAAGTTGACCTTGCTCAAGTATGGTATGATTAAGGAACATATTAATAGGGATTCTCATGGTCATGCTTGGAACCTCCATTTGCATCGTGTTGTGAAAGACTAGGAGATGTTAGCAGTTTCATGTTTGCTATTAAGGTTGGAAAATGCTTCTGTGGGGGACACAGCGGAGCCCAATTAGCTACTTTGGTCGTTAAGTCCTAGCTCTAAATATTTGGTGTGTTCCATGTATAATATGCTTTGGCCCGCCGTTATCCCCGTCTCTGTGGCTGTTGATATTTGGAGAGCCAAAATGCTGTCCAAAGCTTCCTTTTTGTTGTGGCTCATTTATGTAAGGAAGGTCTTGACCTAGGACAATATCAAGAAAAGAGGGTTTTGTTTCCCAAGCCAGTCTAGTCTTTGTAAAAAAGACATTGAGTCTGCTTCCCATCTCTTTCTTCATTGTGAGTTGTCAGTTGATTTATGGGGGACTTTTTTTGGCACTTTTGGTCCCCTCTACCGGTTCCAGAATTGATGCAGATCTCTTGAGCATTTGGTTCGGTAACAAAACGGGAATGTTATCTTGAAGGGGTGTAATTGTGTGGAAGTGTGTCCCTCATATAGTGTGTCGGACCCTATAGTCTGAGCAAAATTCTTGCATTTTTTAAGGGAATGAGGTGTTCTCCAAGCTGCTAAAGGATAAAGCTATTAGTCTGATGTTCTCTTAGACTTCTCATCTTCCGGAGTTCCTTGGATGTTCTTTTTCTGTTTGCGCTTTTGAGTGGGATGCTCTTGTGTTTAGGTAGTTTCAAAATGGGGGCTTGTACCACTTGTGCTTGCTATTTTTTCAATAAATATTATCCTTATCGATTAAAAAATAAAAATAAAAATTAGTTGGATAATATCCAATGCATAAGGGAGGTACAACAACAGAGGAGGGTTGATTGTTGAATACTTGGCTGGAGGCGGTGTGCCTTCATTGCAGCATAGGTCCCTCTCCTAAAACGGTTGTTTCATTTGTCGTTCATTTGTGACTTTCTTTCCTTTGACGCAACACGACTTGCACTTCTGCTGGAATTGGACAAGTGTGGACTTTCTAGCTCCCATGGGGTTTCTCTTGTCCATCACCCTTTATTGTTGTGACACAACACAATCCCAAGAAATAGGAGAGGTTGTATGAGAGAAAAGAAGAAATAGGAGAGAAGAAGAAGAAATAGGAGAGAAGAAGAAAGAGAAGAGAATGGAAAAGAGAGGATTATCTCTTCACGTGGAGAAGAGAAAATATAGAAGGGAGAAGCGAACACATCAGGGTTAGAGATGAGAGGGAAAAAGAGATAGAGCGAGTCGTTAAGACTCAACTCACGCTTAAGAGAGATATAGAGGGCCCACGGCCACACACCAATATCGCACACTTTTTTAATCCATAATTCACTGATTTATGCACTCGTTGTTGTGCCTTTAAATAGACATTACAATGCTTTTAAAAAGAAAATCCTAATCGAATCAAATCTCTTAGATTCTAGGACTCTTATAAAAAAACTTCTGCTTTAACCAAACTTTCCTAAACAATTAACCTTTTAAAATAAATAAGATCCCCTACAAAAGGACTCCTAAGATTCCACAACTCTTGGTTGTCTATCAAAGTGTTGGGCCCCACAATATTTTCAAAAATTTTCTAACCAAGGGTGATGATTTTGGTTGGAATGGGCCCCACAAGAGTCCTAAATCTTTCAAAATTTTGGAGAATAAAGAGGTTGTCATCCAACTATGTAATGGGCCCCATTTAGACTAAAGAATCCAAATACCAACCAAATCTATGGTTGTACGACCAACACTCCTCCAAATTAAAGACTTAAAACATAAAAAATTAAATTCCTAAAATAGCAAATAATCCCCATTGGCCTTATGCTTTACTACATGAAATCCCAACCCAAAATACAATAAATTACATGCACTTGAAACATGCTCTCTTTTGGGGAGGCATGAAGAGTAGTCTCTTCACTGTGATAGCATTATTCTCTCGGGGTGGGGAGAAATTCTTCATCGAATTTAGTAGCATCCACTCTCTGTCATTGCTACTAGAAGACGAACAATCAGGCTCTATAAGATAGGTGACGAGTGAGGTGGAGGACCAAGAGTAGATTTTGAGCACGGACCAACAAGTATAGTTGAAGGGCACCTCTTTGCCTTTGATCTTATGGGGAGCTTCTCATGCCTGGGCAACTTTTTAAACTGGGGTCTTACCTTGGATCGAACGGGAACATTTGCACCTCTTTGCGAATTAGTGCTTGTGTACTTGATCGGGTGCATGGCGGGTGGTGGAGGATTGGTTAAGGTAGGCACATCACAAAATTCTTTCCCTTGTCAACTGTTGGCCTTAGGATTTGGTGTGGCATGGGGGCAGTCAAAGCTAGTAATAGACTTGACAAGTATAATAGCAATTTTGCTAAAGTGGCATTCATGATCTTTATATCTGAGGCAATTAAATCCATAGTGCCTTTGATGTGACCCAAATCCTGCTTTATTTCCCTCATTGTTTGGCAATTATGGTCTAGTTGGAACGCAATATAAGTGTGGTGAACCATAGTGACAGGAACTCAGTTGCAGTAGAATTCACTGATTACCTTACCTCTGATACCAATTTGATGCAACATAATACCAAGAAATAGGAGAGATTTTAAGAGAGAAAAAAAGAAATAGGAGAGAAGGAAGAAGAAAGAAAAGAGAGGATTATCTCTTTAAGTGGAGAAGAGAAAGAGAAGAGACAGTAGAGAAAATACAATAGAAGGGAGAAAAGAACATGTTGGGGTTAGAGAGGAGAGAGAAAGAGAGAGGGAGGTGTTGTTAGACTTAATTCACACCTAAGAGAGATAGAGAGGGCCCATGGCCACACACCAATGCCACGCACTTTTTTTAATCCATAATTCATTGATTTATTCACTTGTTGCGGTGCCTTTAAATAGGCATCACAATGCTTTTAAAAACAAAATCTTAATTTAATCAAATCTCCTAGATTCTAGGACTCTTATAAAAAGACTCCTATTTTAATTAAACTTTTATAAACAACTTAACCTCTAAAATAAATAAGATCCCCTACAAAAGGGCTCCTAAGATTCCAGAACTCTTGGTTGTCGACCAAAGTGTTGGGCCCCACAATATTTTCAAAAACCTTCTAACCAAGGGTGACGATTTTGGTTGGAATTGGCCCCACAAGAGTCCAAAATCTTTTAAAATTTTGGAGAATAAATGGGCTGTTGTCCAGCTATGTAATGGGCCCCACTTTGATTCTAACGAGTCCTAATACTAGCCAATTCTATGACAATAGGGCTATACGACCAACACTTCTCCAAATTAAAGACTGAAAATATAAAAAAAAAAAAAAAAGAAATCCTAATATAGCAAATACTACCTCCATTGGCCTTATGCCTTATTATATGAAATCCCTACCCAAAATACAATAAATTAAAAGCACTTGAAATGTGCTCTCTTTTGGTAGACACATAAAGTAGTCTCTTCATTGTGGCAACATTTTTCTCCCAAGGTGGGGAGAAATTCAGCCTCGAATTTAGTAGCATCCACTCTCTGTTATTGGTACCACAAGATGAACATCAGGGCTTTGTAAGATAGGTGACCAGTGAGGTGGAAGACCAAGAATAGATTTTGAGCACAGACCAACAAACATAGTTGAAGGGCACCTCTTTGCCTTGGATCTTATGGGGAGCTTCTCACGTCTTGGCAACTTTTTAAACTAGGGTCTTACCTTGGATCGAGCAGGTACATTTGCACTTCTTTGCGAATTAGTGCTTGTGGACTTGATCGGGCGCATGGCTGGTAGTGGAGGATTGGTTGAAGATATGCACACCACAACATTCTTTTCCTTATCAACTGTTGACCTCAGGATTTGGTGTGGCATAGGGGCAGTTGAAGCTAGTAATAGACTTGACAAGTAAAATAGCAATTTTGCTAAAGTGGCATTCATGGTCTTCATATCCGAAGCAATTAAATCCTTAGTGCCTTTGATATGACCCAAATCCTACTTTATTTCCCACATTGTTTGGCAATTGTGGTCCAGTTGGAGCGCAATATAAGTGTAGGGAACCATAGTGACAGGAACTTAGTTGGAGTAGAATCCATAGATTACCTTAGCTCTGATACCATTTTGATGCAGCACAATACCAAGAAATAGGAGAGATCGTAAGAGAGAAGAAGCAATAGGAGAGAAGAAAGAAGAAAGAAAAGAGAATAGATAAGAGAGGATTATCTCTTCACGTGGAGAAGGGAAAGATGAGAGGACAGAGAAGAGAAAATATAGAAGGGAGAAGAGAACACATTGGGGTTAGAGTGGAGAGAGAGAGAGGGGGAGGAGTCGTTAGACTCAACTCATGCCTAAGAGAGAACTAGAGAGGGCCCACGGCCACACACCAATATCACACTTTTTTAATCCATAATTTACTAATTTATTCACTCGTTGTGGTGCCTTTAAATAGGCATTACAGTGCTTTTAAAAAGAAAATCCTAATCTAATCAATCTACTAGATTCTAGGGCTCTTACTTATAAAAGACATTCTAGGATTCTTATAAAAAGACTCCTACTTTAATTAAACTTTCCTAAACAACTTAACTTCTAAAATAAATAAGATCCCCTACAACAGGACTCCTAAGATTCCACAACTCTTGGTTGTCAACCAAGTTTTGGGCCCCACAATATTTTCAAAAATCTATTAACCAAGGGTGACAATTTTGGATGGAATGGGTCCCACAAGAGTCCAAAATCTTTCAAAATTTTGGAGATTAAAGGGGTTTTTGTCCAGCTATGTAATGGGCCCCACTTTGACTCTAAAGAGTCCTAATACCAGTCAATTCTACAACTGTACGACTAGCACTCCTACTCCAAATTAAAGACTTAAAACATTAAAAAGAATCTAAAATAGAAAATAAGCCCCTCCATTTGCCTTATGCCTTATTACATGAAATCCCTACCAAAAAATATAATAAATTACATGCACTTGAAACATGCTCTCTTTTGGGGAGGCACATAAAGTAGTCTCTTCATTGTGGCTAATTTTAATGTTCAAGAATGATAATCATCTCATAAGTGGTATCAAAGTCTCCCATATGAATCTTGAAATTTAATTTTTGTTGTTTTTTGTTTATAATACTCTTTGTGCCAAGGCACTTAGACAAGTGTGAGGGGCTTAGACAAGTGTCTTGAAAAGATGGATGATTAGGATTGGTTTGGGCTAACTAAATGGAAGGTGAGAATGAGAAAGTGTTGGTTTACATGCATTGATTAGGTGGGAAAAGGGGGGTAGGTTTAGATGTCATTTGATAGGTGTAGGTAAGTTGCAAGTCACAAGGGTGGGGCATCAAGGTGCCATTTGGAGGGTCATGAGTGGGACTTTAGGGATGTGAAATTTAGCTCCTAGATCTAAGGGTGAAGGGTGAGGGTGCACTAGAGAAGATGCCCATCCAAGGGTTGGTAACCAAGCCTTACGGTGTGAATGCCTTAATTCCATTAATGAATTAACATGCCTTAAGGCTTTAGCTCACTAAGGTGTAATGATTACTTTCTGGTTTTTCTATATCTTTACTGTGTGACCATTTTTTGTGGCTCTTGGGCTCGAAATTGGGTGAACTCAGTGTCTGGTTTTGAAGTCTTGGACGATCTGGTCACAACGAGCCAAACGAAACCAAATTACGATAAGGGTAAGGGGTAAAATCGAGGTTTTTCTATCCTGAAAAGCTCACAGATACATTTTGGAAGGGCAAAGAGGTAAAATTAATCCTAAAAATTATTCGGTGAAAGATGGCCCTTGGTTCAAGCAAACCATAGCCTCTAACTACATTGAATTTTGATAACCGAGCTGAAAAATGTGCCAAAAATACCCGTTAGATCATACAGGGATTTTCTGACAGGAATTGCTCCTATATCTTATATCGATCTCTGCTTTGAGCTACGCTTAGGGGTTTTGAAGCCTAAAGAGTATCAATACTATAGGAGCTAACGGATTAAATATCGGATCCTTGGGCAGTTGCCAGAGGATTTACGAAGCGGGGTTATTTGCAAGGATCGGGTTTCTATAGTTACTTGAAGGTCGGGGTAATTGAGCTATCAGACCTCATTCAATGCTCAAGTTTATGAAATGATCTTTTGAAGATAGGACAAAGACCCAACAAAAGTATTGGAATTATGAGGATGTGGCCACTGACAAACTGAATTTCTAAGTTTGGGTTAACTCCCAAGAGTCGGTTGATCACCTGATTCCTGGTACGAAATTGCTATTCCTTTTTAGAGTAATTAAGGGAATCTACTCGGGTAAGTTACATGAAAGCTCATGTC
>JAOXJP010272186.1:0-20084 GCA_025762735.1 Platanus orientalis | reverse complement strand
GATCCCAATACCATCTTTACATGAACTTGCATCTTCATTTTACTGCCAGGAACAATGTCTAAGTTTGCTGCTCATACCACATGCAAGCTGTTGTCTTGTTGGTATGCTTTTGTCAATGCAACTTTGACAGTTAGGTGTATGACATCTGCTATCTAAGAGACTAAGTTTGTTGCTCATAGCACATGTAAGTTGTTGTCTTGTATGCTTTTGTCAATGTAATTTTGATAGCTAGGTGTATGCCATCTAGAAGATATGGGTGCCCCTGAACTACATAGAACTCATAAATGTTTAGGAAGTAAGAGAATAGCTTGTGAGATATAGACTTAAAAGGAATAGGTGACATAATTGGGACTTTGATAACTCGTTTAATGCTATGTTTTATACAGGGCTCTAAATCATACAAGAAAAATGAAACTTCTATCACATATTGAAGAAGTCCCAATTAATAATGATAAAAACTTCCCTCTAACTTTTAACTAAGAGTTATGTGTAACTAAATCAAAAGATGATAATGAAAGATAATCATCAATTTGGGCAAAAACAATGCCACTTTATTGATATGTAATACTATATATATATTATCTTGTATAATTAAAGAAACACACCAACATACCAAATTATAATAAAAATGGTTGAACCCCCCTAGGGATATTCCAGCTCTCATAATTGATCCATTTTTTCTCAGTGAGTTGATAAGATTAATTATATGTACTTTGATCAGCCATCCGAAAATTAAATGTGTTTGCCCTTACTATTGTTCTTACTAAGTTTTCATAGATTTAAAAAAATGAGCAAAATCTCCTGTTTGATCATCTAATGTGTTCAAGATTCAAAATGAAAAGGGAAATCAAATACAACCTAACCATCAAACCATCAAGCATTCACAAAGCCTACTAACTACATTAATGAAAATTAGTCATTTCTCTGTAATATAATTTTCACAATCTTAGTTGTCATAAGGAATCTTTGTGGCGTTATCTTATAAGGTTTCCTCATAAACCCCCAAACATCCCCGCATAAAAACCAAAAATTTAGAGATAAGTAAGAGCGTAAACACCAAGCTTTGATCTAATGATCCATTATACAATAAAAAATAAAACCCATTTCTCAGAAGAACTAATTAAACTGATTGTTGATTTTATTTTTTATTTTTTTGATAGGTAAATGTTAGTGGTTAATTGATTTTCAATGTCCATTAATACCAAATTATAGTCAAAACAAAGGGAAAAAAAAGGTTTATCGAAAAATGAAAGAAAATAACGGGCGATGACACTCCCTCAAACAAAAACCCCTATTTCCAATCGAAAGCAAATTTGCAACCAGAGAAACCATTTAGATGTAATTAATCGGAAGAAACTATTCCATTTAAACCTTTCAAACAAAAATAGACTAAAAAAAGGCTATCAGATCGGAGAGAAAGAGGATACCTGAACTTTAAAAGGGTTATCATTCTCCACAACAGCCGTTACGTGGTAGGTGATTGTTGAGGAAGAACTAATTTGGAGGCAAAATGAATAGTAGTAGGAAGAGAAAGCATGAGTCAATTTCTAGAAGAAGCGAGAAACAACACTCCACATAGAGAGAATGAGGGGAAAATATAAATTAATAAAATAAGAAAAAATAATAGAGAAGAAGTTGGCAAGGTAAAAAACTGAAAAGCAATAATAATAGAAAGAGAGGAAAAGTCACACAATGAAAAAGTTATCCAATGAACTTTCGAAATGTGGAAAAGGGAGGGGAAGCTACTGTGCATCTATAGTAGATTCCTCATTTCCTTTAATATATAGTATAGATACTTCTATCAAAAAAGATGTCGGTATCAATTTACTATTTTACTCATATTTAAATCAAAGTAAATTTTAACATTAAAAATCATAACTACCCCTTTATTTTAACTTAACCATTACTTACTAAAACTACCTCGTTCTACTCTTATCTGAACCTACATTCATCCATGATAAAAACCCTACACCAGTAGCTTTACCAAGATCATCTGTACAGCTACTTTCTTTCTCCAACAATTATTTCTTTATAGGATACTTTATACTTGAGTTAATTAAGCTTGTCACACTATTTCCTCTTTGTTTCCTCACAACTTTTAAATTGGATCTTATGTTAAGATCCAAATAACGGTAAAGTTGTCTAGCATAAGAGTTAATTAAGATGTTGCAAATGTTGTTTGCAAGAATGTCATCGTTTCCTATTTGTTCCCTCTTAGCTATTAGTTTACTTTATTTTCTCTTTATTCACCCTCCATCCCTGACAATTTTAGCTTCTTCTACAAATTACAAATCAAATTTACTACAGTCCTACATGTTTCTGAAATTATAAATTTAATGTCCTGGAATCCTAGAGAGGAGGGGTGAATAGGATTACACTAATTTTTCTTTTGGTTTCTTTCTAATTTTTTATCCTACTGATTTTGTTTATAGTCCACTTTGAATTTTTCCCAATTAATTTATGTGTGATAATTGAATTTTATAGAGTTTACAATATGCCTGGTTGTTTAATTTATGCATGCACTGAATTCAGATGCAATATGAAATTAAACGATGCAAGATAATTCAATCACACAAGAGACAATGTTTATAATGGTTTGACCAATCTAGGCTTATGTCCATTGTCTAGAAGCTCACATCCGAATTACTTTATTTTTTACTAATAGTTTACATACTACTACTAGGAAAATTAATAAACCCAAAAATACGTATTAACTCATACTCAGTGGCTCTAGTAAATGTACGCAAACCTCTGATGGCTCCAACGAAGATACAATCAAATGAGTAACAATTGAAATGATTAGAAACTTAATGCCTATGGGAATGTTTCTCAGTAGGCTGATTTTACTATAGTGAGTACAATACATATTCCTTCAGTTAATATTCAATGAGGAATATGTATTAGAAGATAAATGCCTCTAAATAGGCTGATTTTATTATAGTGGGCATAGTCAATCAATCTTTGCTAGCAATTTTTAAGTGAATATCTTAGAGATTGTTCCTCTAATATCAATATAAGAGAAGAAATTCAATGTGAAAATGGTTGCATCTTAGTAGGCTAATATTCCTATGGTTACCATAGTTGATCAATGCTCCAACAACAAGATTTAACTATTTAGCTTGATAATATCATAGTTATAAAGTTAAATGCAAATTTACTTCATTTAAAGGCACTAACCCTTGGAACTTTTGGAAAGTTGACAGTTTGAAGCCCCAATGCACGAACTTCCTTTAATTTGTATGTCAATCAAACTTAAAAGTTCATGGGTAAACTCAATCAACCAATAAAGATGAGAGAATCCTCTCCCCTTAAGCACAAACATAATCCCCCCCTCCTTGTTTCTCTTAGAGTGATTTTTCAACAAAAATAAACATATAATGTATTAGGGTTGTAAGTGTATTTTATTTCGAGGGTTTAAGCTCCTTATATAGAGTTTTAGAAATCCTAAAAAGTTTAATACACAACGGTCATCAAATCCTCCAAAGTTGGAAGGTTTCATGCATGATTTGAATGAAAAATTTGTAGATTTTGGATCTTAGGATCGATCCTAGAAAACCTTGGATCGATCTTGGGTTTTTTGGATCGATCCTAAAAGAAAATAAAAAATTTTGTTTCCATAACTTTTTCATTCTAAGATCAATCTTAGACGTTCATAATGACCTTTAAGGGTGTAAGCATCTTGGGCTTGATCTTAGGAGTGCCCAAATCATTCTAAAACTTGTTCAAACAACCTTGGTACCCCTCTTTATGGGCATTCACATAAGTTTTATAATTTTAACTTAAAGATCAAATTTTGAATGAATTTACCTATCTAGGTCCATGGGTGGTCTTCTAAGCTCATATGAATTGGGTTTGATCAAACACATTCACACCACACACTTGACCTTTGACTTTAACCTTTGTATACTTGTGTGACTCTGAAAGATGAGTTGTTAAAGCTTATACTCTTGCTCTTGAGATTTCTCTGGATAACACTTTAAGGTTCATGTCTCTTCTTTAGTAGGTTCATCTCTAGTCTTCAATGTAGTTCTTGATTTTTACTTGAACTTGGACTAGGACTTGCATACCCAATTTGATATAATATTACAAACCATGAAACTTATTACAAGCTCAACTATATACATTTCTTTTTGTACATAGAATTGACAATATACTTAACAGTTTCTGAGTTATAACCTTTGATGAAGGGAAAAACCCAAAAAGGAGTTGCAAATTAAATTTAAAGGCCAAATGGAGGTGAGTCCAACAATTGAATAATAGCAATCTAAATAAGTTGTTTTTAACCAATAATAGGTTTTGTAAGCTTTATAACTTCCCAATCTCTAGAGGTTAAGTTGGAAAAAAATTGTTTAAGATATCAAGATCTTCTATGCTTATAAAATCATCTATATTATTGGGGATTCTGCCCATTATTGAGTTGTTTTGTGTGGAGATTTTCATAGTTATTGTGAGGTTTGTTAATAAGATCAAATTTTCATTAATATAGAGACTCATGTTATTAAGAACAACTCTTGCAACATTGATATCATTATAAAAAATTCAATTCCAAGATAATAGGTTTTCATTGGTTGTTGATCAAGTCGTAATGATTTGGATAGTCATTGATCAAGCCTTGATCATTTTGATGGTTGTTAATCAAGTTGTAATGAATCTAATGGTCATTAATCAAACAATGGTGACTTGGATGGCAATGATCAGGTGCTGATGGATTCTATGGTTGTTAATCAAGTGATGATGGTTGGATGGTTGTTGATCAAGTGGTGATGGATTGATGTTCATTGATCAAATGATGACGGTTTAGATAGTTGTTGATCAAGTGTTGATGGCTTGAATGATCATTAATCAAGCAGTGATGGCTTAGATGGTGGTTAATAAAGCCTTGATCCCGTGGATGGTTGTTGATTAAGCCTTGATGTCATGGATGGTTGTTGATCAAGCTGTGATGGGTTGGATGGTCATTGATCAAGCAATGATGACTTGGATGGTCATGATCAAGTTGTGATGACATAGATGATCCTTGATCAAGCAATGATTGCTTAGATGGTCGTTGATCAAGTGATGATACTTTGATGGTTGTTAATTAAGCCGTGATGTCTTGAACATTTATTGATCATTGGTTATATTGCATTGGTTATTTTTGGATCATTATCTAGAATATTCTAATGTGGGTAAATGGAGTTGGGGAACATTGATAGAGTGTAACTATATGTTTATACACTGTTGTCTTTACATGACTTAAGGGCATTTTTGTTCCCATAAAAGGTCTTAATGTATCATAAAGGTAAATTAGGCTTTAAATAAAGGAATAGATCATGTGTTTTCTTTAACTAATGTTTAACAACAGAAAGCTGACAATAGGGGTTTTCTAAGGTCAACAATACCGACCAAGGGAGGTTTTCGTATTGTCAAATAGCACCTGGGCGATGGGGGGTCCCCAAGCAGAGGATGACCCTTGCTAGTGGTGGAAGTGGAGTTCAAGTTCTATTGATCTCGAATCAACACACATACTACACCTAGCAAAGATGCCCATATAATATATTAAAGCAAAGGAGGTGATGTAAATACTTTGTTTGCTTTACTATGCGCATTTCCCTTTTCTAATCTCTACATGTGTTCTCTCTTCCCCAAATCCTTTTCAAATAAAATTTTATCTTAAAAAATCTGTATTCTCTTTATCTATCACTTCCCTTCAAATCTCTCATTTTTTTCCTAATCAAATCTCTCCATTTTTTCTCTCCTACTTTTCATCATAAAATTTGTTATTTCCGAAAAACATTCCCCTAATCATTGTCATATCTCTCATTCTCCTTCATTCTCTCTCATAATCCTCCTCTCCTTATGTTATTTTTTATAAACTTCATGCATGCATTCAAACAAAAGAAGGAACATGAAGGTTCCACTTAACACATCTATTAAAGCTCCCTATACCATTAATACTCAAATAAGCTAAGTGGTAGGCTTCCATGTTTGTTGTTTTCTCTTGGAATGCAGGTTGCAGCAGCTCTCAAATGTCCTAAAGTGATGGTGGAAAGTGACTCAGTGGAGGCTATAATGATGATGAATGCTCTTTTGAGCCTTTTCCCTTGGCGGGTCTGATCTATAAAATTAAACTATTTGGTTGTATCAACTGTTTTATGAATGTATGTATTTGATTACTTAAACTATCAAACACCTCCCCTTATCCTATGTGTATTTATAGAATTTTCTTTTTTAAGCATAATGCCACATGCCATTTAGAACCAGTGGGCCTTGTTTCCAATCTAAATGGAGATGCTTCAAACTAGTTTAAGTATGTTAAGATGTTGTCTTAAATTCAACCCAACAACAGTTTGAAGTGCAACACATTTGTGCGATCTAGAAAGCAAAAACCGAAAAACTTGAAAAATAGGTGAACAGTAAGCAACGCAAATCCTTTACCATGGGGTTTGAGGGGTGAATCTCCAAACATTTTTTTTTTACCCGAGTTGGGTTTGACAACACAAACCGATTTTGAGTCCATTTGTTGGGGTACCTTAGGATTTTGACCCATTTTGTTGGGAATTGTACCATTATAATAAGGCCTATTTGCAAGCTTTTGTAGACAAGTTTTAGAGATTTCTTTGGGTTTTTTGGTTAGATTTCATTTTTTTGTTTAGGGGAAATTGATAGTACTTCTATAATCTTTATTATGATGAAAGCTTTTGATTATGTGAAAGCATAATAAAGACAATCAAAAGCCTTCAAATGGGAATATGATGGTTTAATTTCAAACAATTTTTCATAAGGAGTCTGTCCCAAAAGAATGACAAATGGGGTGTGATTGATTAAATATATTGTAGTTAAAACATATTCCCCCTAAAATGTGATTGATAGGTTTGTTCAAAAGCTTAAAGCTCAGGCAACATTAAGAAGATGATGATGCTAGCGTTCCACTACACCTTGTAGAGTCGTAACACAACTATGTTGATGTATAATTCCGTATTTATAAAGATTAAAAAAATCATATCAAATTCAATCTCATTACCAGTCCAAATTTCTTTTATCCTTTCATCAAATTAGGTTGCAATTAACTTAATAAATGATTGATGAAGACACCAAGTTTTAGACTTGTGTGTCATAAGATATATCTTTGTCCTATGAGTATATTCATCAACAATGATAAGAAAATAACACATCCCACTGAGTGATACAGTGTGATACATGTCTTATATATCACAGTGAATTAATTTAAAATGAGCTACTACAATGATAAAATTCATTAGAAATGGTAAATGAGTATTCTTACTGAGGGGATAAACAGAAAAATGATTGATATCTAAAAGTTTCAAACACATCTTATCAACAAAAGTACAAATACTTATTTGATAAATAACCTAAATGACAATGGCAAATATCAATGATGGAATTTAAACTAGCTAAACATGTAAAGGAAATTGAACCCGAAAAATGGTATAAATCGTCCCTCTTGCTCCAATCGTCATCCTTGAAGACAGGTCCTGGATGAGGCAAGAATCCAATAAAAAAATTAGTGAACAATTTAAGGTACATGTGAGTTTATTAACATAAACGAGATTAAATTAAAAAAAGATACATTAAGGACATCCTGAAGAATCAATGAAGGGTTCATTGTCGGTGTACTAATGTGCGCAACAAGGGCATGACGTCCATCAGGAAGTTTAATAGTTGATGTGCCAATAAAAGTAATTGAGGTGAGAAAGGATGTTGAACCGACCATGTGATCAATAGCACCACTATCAATGATTTATGATGTATGACAAGAAGATAGGATTAAAGAAATACCTAATAAATTCGTAGTATGATGGTTACTACTTGTTTGATTTGCTACAACTTGTGGCTTATTGATTAAAGCCAGTATTTGGTGGCATTGTTAAAAAATGAAATGGAAGGCATTAGAAGATGATTTTGAATGCATCATTTAATTAATAGGGGCTGCTATCTAATTTGCAGCACTTTGTATGCTCTCTTGGTGAAGATGATGACTAGGAGAATACCCATAAAGGGTATAACATTACCAATCCTATGTCCAACCCAACCACAATGATCATACATGGATCTCTCTCATTTATCTCTTTTTATATTTTTCTTTGATGAATTTTGATAATCACGGTGGTCTCATCCAAAGTTTTAGTTAGGATTGACCATGGTGAGTAAGGTTATTGGTTTGAAAACTTGTGAATTGGTGGTAGAAATATCTCGATGTTTCTCTTCTTACAATATAAGAGAAATGACCTGGTAAATAAAGAGTAATGGATCCATGGCCAATATCTATCCACAAATAGTACTATAGGATTCATTTAATCCCATTAAAAATTGTATTATCTTATTGCGTTGCTAGTATTCAACCAAAGCTTTTAATGTTCCACAAGAATAGGAAGGAAGAGGACAAAGTGCAGAAAAATCATCCTATTAAGCCTTTAGACAAGTGAAATTACTAGTCATGTACATCTATTCTTGATGAAGAGAAATGATATTTCTCTATATTTGAAAAAAAAATGAGGTGTATTAACTTAGGAAAAGATTTCTTTAAGTTTATTCCATAACTCATGCGCAGTTTCAGAGTAGATGACGTTGGATGCTAGTTCTTTAAATAAAGAGTTGAAAATCTAATAACTTACCATGTCCCATTGATGAAAATCTAGATCATTCTAGTTGGTCAAATTCTTAATGGAACCATCAATAAAGCAAACTTTAATTTTGGCGTTGAGTGCTATAACCATAGCTCTACTCCAAGTGAAATAGTTTTCACTACATTACAATTAAGAGACGAGCATGACTCCAGGATTGTCAATATGGTGCAAATAGGAAGGGTTGTTGGAGTCATTACCCATGCTTGATTTATTGGAGGCGTTGCTAGAGTTGACATATTGAAAAGTAATATAAAGCTAAAAAAACCGTAGAATGACCATGCAAATAAGATTCAAGAATCAATGAAAATGGATTCTAGCAATGTAATTGTGTCAAAGGGGAAGAGAAACAGTAGATTGTCAATAGAGATAGATTAGCCAAATGATCATTTTCTTCCTATAACTTCCAAAATAATATGAGAATGTCGAAGAACAAAATGCACATTTTGCTTTGGTACCATGACAAAAATTGAATCGGTGAATGATTTCATTTAGTTGTATTCACTATTTTTCTAGATAAATAAATAATTGTATTGATTACAACAAAATATATATATATATATTACAATAGTATATGTGCATTGGTTTGTATCATTTGCGATTTCATCTTCAAGATTTGAAGGAAAATCTGTGGGATATAATAATTGTTTGTTCGTTTTGACATTTGCCAATGAAGCTAGTGAATTCATGGGTTAATTTGCTTCTCTCCACGCATGGCATACTTCATGATCATCAAATTCAGCTAATAACTTGTTGTTCTTCTTGCTTATACAGATGGTTCTCCAAGGACCATAAAACTTTGAGGAAATGATATCAGCAGCCAATTTGGAGTCCATTGTGATATAAAGTCTTCTATAGCTAAATTGTATGGCTAGGCGTAAACCCCTATAAATCCCAAATAACTCATGCCATAATATGCGTTTAGTTTATGTCGTTCCTGCATAAGCAAATATAGCACGCCCTTCCTCATCTCTCAACGGTCCTCTGTAGCCAGCTCGTTTGTCATTAATGCCATATCGTAATATAGCACCCACCACCCTTGTATTCACCATTGTGTACATGTATTTATATACAAAGGTGATAACGATCTAAAATCATAGGGTTCCTAAATGAATAAAAGAAAGACTGAAAGACAAATAAATACAATTTTACAAGATGCAGTGGCTTGATTAGCCATTCCTAATATGCAAGATATGAAGGATATCCTCTAACCTAATATATAGGATGAGGTGGCTTGGTGTGATGGCCTTCCTAGCAATTCATTTTTCCTAATAGTTTCTTCACTTCGAAGTTGCTAAGGCTCTATTTGGATACATTCCAAATCAGGTTGTGCTTAACGTATGCTTGGCATATGTTGTTACTGTGTTCTCAACACCCAGGATGGATTTGGGTTATGGTCTACACTCTACATCTACTGCAAAGACAGCATTGGCTCAAGCTTTTTGTGGTGGATAGGGTTTGAATAATCTCTTGTTTGAATAGGCAGATATCACATCAGTACCAATTAATGTGTGACAAGATGATTGACAAAGGGTGTTTATATCAATACATATACGTCAGAGGAAGGTATTAAGGTAAATACACAATAGGTAAGTACCACACACTCTCTATTAAAGTGCGACTTGTATCAATTTGTCTATCGTGAACCATTCCAAGTCCAACTCACTTATCATCACAATTGCATAGTCGAAATAAATGTTCTGTCAAGGATTTGGTGTCCAAGATACCAAGGGATGTCATTTGGAATAAAATGGGTGGGAGTTACATGACATTTCAAATTTCCCCCAATTTTATTCCATATGACATCCCCTGATGTTCTGGACACCATATCCTGGACAGGACATTTGCTTCCTTGCACGATTAGTCGATGATGACCTAATTAAGGATAACATCACACCATAGTCCCTTCATCTGTGGAATGGAAACAAATGTTTTGTCCTGGATTTTGTATGTCCTATTGTGTCCTACACACAAAGGATGGGGTGTATATGGATTAAAACTGTAAAAGCAGTTTTAAACGGACAAAAAATGGGTACTCATAAAAATGGGATGTTTAAGGTTAAAATCTTAAGAAAAAGTGTTCAAATGAATATTTGCTCCCTATTTAAAAGATGCACCAAATTCAAAAAACCATCACATGTCAGCTTGTGGTAGAGGAAACAGTAGGACATACAAAGTCCTAGATAGAACATTTTCTCCTGTGAGAGAAATAGAGAGCGGGGTTGGTTGCAATTTGAAAAGGTAAAAGTCTAGAGTAGGGATGGCAATGGATTGGGTCACACAGGGAGGTAGTAGAAAAAGCTTGGCCCAGACCTGACAATGAGAAAAGTCAGTGTGGGTTTTGCTGAGTCCCTTAAGTCAAATTTAGGGTTGCGTTAATCAAGTCCCTTAGTCACACGTTTAGGGGTATCAATGAGCTGAGCTGAGCCGAGCTTTTCCCAGCTCATCTTGGGCTCATCACACAAGGACCAGGCTCATCACAAGCTTGAGATGATGAGTTTGGCTTGGCTAACCAAACCCAAGGCTACTGTTTCAGGCCCTAATCTTAAAGCCCAATAGCTCAAATGAGTCGAACATGCTTTGTAAGACTAAAGATATAACTAATTGAAAAGGCCCAACAGCCCATGTTATGAGAATCTATATCTATATAAATCATGTATACATATATTTAATGATTAAATATATTAACAAATTGAACCTTCAACCTAATGCAGCTCGTCTCAGTCTCACTTATCTAAATGAGCTTAATTGAAGGCTCCGGCTCAGCTCATGTCAAGTCAAGCTGAGCTGAGCTAGCTTTCTCATTGATAGCCCTACACATCAATGCCTCCAAGTGCTGGGTCTTACCAGATGTTACTTAACCAATCCAACCTCTTAAAATCTTTGTTTTAGGCTGAAAGATCCCATGGGGTTGAGGCCTTTGGCAACCCAACCCAAGTCAAGCTGAACAATATGCATTGTATATTATTTTTTTATATATTTGTAAAGTTATTAACAACTAAAATTTTTGATTTAGCAATTAATTATTGCATAATTTTTAATGAGATTTGGGCTTAGGTCTCGCTATTGTCAACATAGTCGATTGGGTTTATTGTAACCAAACCTAACCCAGCCTAGCCTGGTACAAACAAGTCAACCCAACCTGACATGGCTAGTGCTTGCGTTGAAGAGTGACCACCTCCAATTGGTCTTTGGTTAGGTCAACTCAACTTGAGCATGACTTAGCCCTTTTACACTTAGAGTTGGGCTTAGATTGTAACAAATTTTATTACCTATTTTGATTGGGGAGGGGTTAAAGGAGTCATAGGGGTGACAACGGGTTAGTTTAGGTTGAGTCGAAAGTGTCAAGCAGAACATTGCAAATTTGGGATGGGTAAACTGGTTTTTTTTTTTCTTTTTTTCTCTAAAAAAAGTCAGTCTGTTATGGTTGATTGGCTGGTTGAGTTGGGTTCTAGTCCTCTCCTGCCCACAAGTATTCTTGTGCTAGAAGAAGAAGACACGTACCCCTCAAAGTCATTTTCACTTTTTTTGGGGCATGTACCCGCCTACCTAGCCACAAGAATACTTGTGGGCAGGAAAGATCCTGATTAATTGGGTTCAGGTTGAGAATGAACCCAACCCATATCATAACTGAGTTAGGATATGTGAACCCTAGGTTGCCACACTTAGATTTTATGACACGTGTCATGCACATGGCAGCTTATGTGACAGCCCAAAAGAGCTCCACATGTTCACCTACCATCATTCTCATTTATTTTGATGCAAATTACATGCAGTAAAATGACTATTATACCTTGCACTGGAGGGTGCCTAAAATGACTACTTAACATATGGTAAAATGGTGCCTGAAATTTATTTATTTATTTATTTTGGTAATAAACATATGATAGATTAAGGCGGGACAACACCCAAAATACAAACAATTGATGACATATATAGAATCCTCTAACCAAACAAGAGGCATAGAGGACCCGAAGTTCAGGGAAACATAATTGAGGACATGGGTTGTCAAGAGGTAACCCATGGACCCCCATAGAAAGCTAATAACAACAAATGTAGTAGCTATAGTTTTAAGACCCTTGACAGACCAAGGACTTGAACTGAGGTCACTGCAAAAGAAGGAGATCGACTCCCAACAGTCACATTCATTAACCACCATCTTTAGTCCCAATTTATTGAAGAATGATTGTTTGTGCTAACCCAAACCTCTATAGGCATGTCATTGATTGACACATGGTGTTTTTAAACTTGGTGTCTCTTTTTGACCAACTACTTTTTCAACTGAACACTTTTTTAGACAATCTTACCCCCAACACAACACACGTTAACTCATAATTCACCATAGACACTTCAAAGACTTTCCATAACATTTGATGGGTTATTTATTTTTATGTTTTTTGGAGGGAAGAGTTATTTACATTCATTGAAAATCTTTGGTGTTTGGTTTATATGTAAACTATCTTTTGATGCAAATTGTAAATAGAATGAACTTCAATGTATGTTAAAATGTAACACCCCACACTCAATTTGGCAAGTCTTAAAGGACTTTGGACCTCCTATGTATGACACACTATGTATTTATGAGTTGAAGGCTAAACTCTATATTTTAGAGATCTAAACATGGCCTAGGTGATGTTGGAAGTGATTTAGCCTAGTTGGATTGGAGATGAAAGACTCAAAACCCATAAAACCTCAAAAATTGGTGTTGGGGATTGATTGCCAAGTCAATGATCGATCACCAAATGGATATCGATCACCTAGATGGTGCACAAGCCTCAATTAACCTCACTCTAAATCCATAAATGAAATCCAGAATTTGGTGCACCATGACCATGATCGATCACAAAGGCAAAAACATTTATTGGGATTCATGTTGCACGTGATTTTGTCTATATTTCCATGTGGGACCCATCTATGATGACTCAACCCTTTTTATTTCCTTATTTGGGTGTAAACAATCATAGGAAGAAGTAAAGATAGAAAGGATGGAGGATTTTGGGAGAATTGGACAAGGAGAGAAGAACTCCTTCTCCAGTGAGCAAAGTGAACCAAAGAAATCGTAGATCTAACTTATTTTGATTTAGAGTATTGTTTTTTGAATAGAAATTCTCAACGATCTATAGATTTTAATGATGGACCCATGTTTGAATTACAGAAACGAGAAGTTGAAGAAGAGACCTAAAGCAGTTGTGCTTGGGAAACTAAGAGAAGTAAGGATTTTGCAATTGTAAGCAATTATGCATTAAAAATATGAAATCTCTTTCCCATGGTTTTAGTTGTAAGTAATTACATGAAGTATATGAAATTCTTCTCTTAGGATACCAGAACTCTTACATGAACATCAATTTTTGAATTGTTAATTGAATTTTCTTGAATAGATTAACTCCTTGTGTTCTTAAACCAAAGTTTTCTTAAAGAGTAAGTAATTTATTCAAAGAGTATATGAAATTTCCATCTCTTAGGATCCTAGAAATTCTACTTGATTCTCAGTTATTGATTTGTGATTAAATTTTATGGATGAATTGATCTCTTGTACTCTTAAGCTATAGATTTCTTGGAGAGCAAATGATTTTATAGCAAGTATGGAGGATTTTCCTTTCTCTATAACTTTAGATCTATAGTTTGATCTCCTTTACTAGGAAATTGGATGGGGAATTTGGATTGTATTGATGGATTAGGGATGAAACCTCATAGTTATAAAATTCCTATTGATCTATCTCTTAAATCGAATTGATTGAGTTCTATTGCAAAAAAAATTTCTTTTGTCTTATAAATTCTTAAGATCTACGGATCTACACTATTTTATTTATAATCCATACTAGATAGCCATGAAACTTATATTGAATGAGTGATTCCTGTGAATTCCTTGATTTGGTCCGTCCCTATTTTCAATTGATGGACTCAAGCATGTTGTTGCATTATTCTACTATTATGCATCTCATGAAACTATGGCTATTGATTGCTAGTGATTGCTCACAACTCCTTAATTTCCATTGTGAGTGATTCTTTTATTAATTGTTTGTGATATTTCCCCAAATTTTGATTATCCCCTTTCTACATTATATTGAAAATGATTGGAAGGTTATTGTCCTCAGTACTTTAGGCAAATTAAGCATTTTGTTGATTCTTACAAACTAATTGAAATATGTATTATCTTAATCTTGCTATTATAATAATCATTGCACTTATAAATACTTTAAATTATCATGACTTGATGATCAACGCACGTAGCAGTACCAAAGATCCATGCTAAGATCATGATGAGATGAGAATGGATGAAAATGATAAGAAAAAACTTCAAGAAGTAAATAAATGAAGTTAAAATTTGAAAATTAAAGTTAAATAATATACATGTTACATAATAAAAAAGTGAAAATGATAAAATCTAGTCATTGGGGGTTAAACGATGATATAAAATCATATCATTGGATGTTAATCAATGATAAGATCATATCATTGGGAGTTAATCAATGACTAAGATCACATCATTGGGGGTTAAACGATGGCATAAGATCTTGTCATAGGGGGGTTAAATGATGACACAAATGTAAAAGACATCTAAGCAAAAAGATGATATGAAAGACAAAAATGAAAGTAAAGTCTATGAAAATAAAATAAAGATAAATGAAAGAAAAGTACATCAAAGCATAAGAAAATAAGAAGGAACCTACGTGAAAGAAAGTTAATGTAAAAAGTAAAGACAAGTAGATGAGAACCACATTGATTAAAGAGTAAAGAAAAAATAAGGAAAGAAAGACCATACTATAAGAAACATGAAAGAAAGTATAAAGATAAAATATGACTAATGCTATAAAAAGAAAAGTGAAAAGAATAATAGCACAAATAAAGCTTATGTGAAAGATATACATGTTATTTGGTATAATTTTACATATATTATTAATCTTTTTTTTAATTCCAATTCATATGTTTATTGTCATAAAGATACCATGTTCTACGTGTTTCCATTTCATGTGTTTTTGTATAATTACTTGTTGAGCCCATCAAGCTCACCTAAATTGGTAAACCATAGATTGAGTTTTGATGAAGATCGTATGACCAAGTGTCTAAACACAAAAGGCATTGTCTATGAAGAGAGATAGTTTCAAAGAGAGAGAGAGAGAGAGAGAGAGAGGGAGATTGTCCATTTTATTATTCATTTCTTTACATTGAGACTTTTATTACAATTGTAATGACAATATTTTACACTTAGTGTTGTGTGGACTGTGTAGCCCTTTTTGAGATGATGTACTCGTATGGTTTACAGTTTAAGGATGTTCAGAGTATGATGTCTTTACTTTTCATTTAGAAATCATGTGATATATTGTTATGACTTATGAGCATGATAAATGTGGAAATGTTAAAATGGGAAAAACCAGTTGGAAAGATAAATAATCCGTTGCATAAGATCATATGAATGCAAATGTTCTAATCGAGATTCCAAACTTTTGATTGTCACAAACTGGGTTGGTTCTTTACCACATGATCCGGGGAGAAACTCAGATTGTGACATATATGTAATAAAGATGGAATGGACAAGGAGCATAAAGTGCAAGTTCATCCTTGGGTTTGAAAATGATGCAAATTGACTATGATCTTCCATAAATGAGAAGATCAAGAGCACTTAGGACTTTTTAACCATATGGATAGGAATATCTTAGTCAGATACTGAGATGATCATTTTGTACCACATCATTTCCCTTGTTAGGAAGAAATAGTCTCTGAGTTCCAGAGTCCGGTGCATTCTGATTATTGTAAGATTTAAATAAATAACCATGTGTTCAGCAATCACTTGGAATGAAACCATTTCATTTTGGTTTTCATAATACCTTAGTGCACATGAACCCCAATAAAAATGGATTGATTTTCATTCATCCCCAAAATATAAATGATAACATAAATCATTTAATTTTATAAAAAACCTAAACTGACTTCATTTCCAATTTTAGTTGACAAATCAATATGAATCTGAATGAGTTCATTTTGAATCATCACCTTATGGTTACAAATGCTTTGGAAATTTATAATGAAATGATATCATTATAAGTGGTATATATATATATAGTCAGACATATATCTGGTTCGTATTATTTCCTTTGATCTAGGGTTTGATATGGATCCTAGATGTGGGTTTAAATTAGATATGGATCCTGATCGATCGGCATTGTTTAATGTAAATACTGATCTACAGGGATTCTTTGGAGCGGGGCTCACAGGAGACCTTTAAAAGAGGAGATGAATGGCACCATGTGTAATGGTAGGTGTGGTGTTGACGGGAGAATTTCTTCCCAACCTATTGCATGTCACTGATGTCAGCCCTCTTCCGCATGTTGGCGCCGCGCAATAAAAGAGAGAGAGAGAGAGGATGCCTCAAAATATATAAAAATATATTTTTTATAATTAAAATCTATTTTTATTTTGGAGTGATAGGATGATAAGGAACAATTCCTTACACAAATTAAGATATCTATTCTGATATATATTATAAAGACACTTAATGATCCAACCTTTTAACAAGCTGATGAACCCAGTACATGTGCTGAAGCTCACGTACTTAAACAAGCTCAGGCTCAGGCATGAGCCGAGCTTATTGACACCCCTACTTGTCACTTATGTTTTGTCGTCAGGTGGAGCTGAGGAAAAAAAAATGAACTAGCTGATCCCATAGAAATAGCCCACGATCCCATTAAGTTTACATGTGGCTCATTTGTAGTGGAATTTGTGACATCATCATATAATCGTCATCACAGGCCCCATCACCGTCATCAAACGAGCATGTCATATTTGTCCTAACATCACCATTTCACTTCATCACCTTAATAATAATAACAATAATATTAATAATAAACATAGATGAGGACGATGAAAAGGAAAAAAGAACGACGACAACAACAACAACAAACAGCCTTATCCCAATTATTTGGGGTCGGCTACACGAATCCTGTTCCGCCATTTCGTCCTGTTTATGATTTTATCCGTTGTTAAATAAAAGGAAGAAGAGAAAAGAGAAAAAAAATAAGAAGTATGACCTTTATCTCCAAATAAACAACTTTCAATTCAGAAAGGGGCCACCTTGTTCTTGAAAATGGTTTTGGTACCACTGGTTTTCTTATGATAAAAGAGATTTTCCTCAAAAGTACTTCTCGAACCTAGCTAGTTTTCAACTTAACCAAATAGTAATAATATTTGAATAACTAAAACCTGATGGTTAAGGCCTAGTTTTATGTATCTTATATCTATAAGTCATTGTTCTTCAACTGCTTCCCTCACTCTTTTACTCCATTGCAGTGTTTGTCTTACTGCGAACAAATGAACATGATTTGTGACTAAGTTTTCAGTTCAATTAAACAGCACTTATTCTTTTGTTCTTTTGTTCTTTTTTTTTTCTTTTTTTTTTTTAATGAATAACATTTAATGTATCTTGGTATCAAACAGCACTACAACCATCTACCTTGGCCTTATTTTTATTAGTCTAGCACATTATTTGGTAAACGATCATTACTATTACTCTAATCACAAGCAAACAAATAGTAGCCATCTTTGAAGTAATGGGGAAAAATGATAGGCATGAGACCACCTCAAATCAACCTAAATTGATCTCTTTAGAGCTACAAACTTTTTTTATGTTTACGGACAACTTGCATAGAAATCATAAAAAGAGCATAAGATAAAGGCTCCTAAGGGAATTGTTTTACAAGTCTAATACCAAGAGCGGCCCAACAACCATAATTTATACTTGGAAAGGACCCATTATAGTATTGTCAGTTGCTCATTGAATTGCTGCATTAAGTGGACGACTACACTGTTTATAAACACAACTCATAGCTATAAGACTAAAACCAAGACAGCACCTCAACCAGCTTGATAAGAATGCTTATATTCACTTCTCTCCTATCTCCTGTCTTGTACAGGATCATGCAAGAGGCCCTGTGGAGTAAGGAGATTGGAAAAAAGGCCGAAGAATTGGCAAGCTCTATTTTTTCGGAGAAACTTGAAAATGCCAAAAACTTTCAATCTTTTATTCCCAAACTACTAAACATGGAACAAAACTTCGGCGAGAAGCATTTATCTGAACAATGTCCTCTATTTGAAAAAATAACCAAATATTCAATAATTCAGAAGAAAAAACAAACTCAATAATGCAAGAGATTAGATGAATCTCTCTTTTAAATATTTTTCTCTCCCACTAGTAAAATGAAGACAATGCAATGTACAAGACGACTGTCTCCTTTTATCCAGCTCTTTTTTCGTATTTTTTTCTTTGTTTATTTAAACAAAACTACATCTGTGAAGGTGCTCTGTGCAAACGATATCATGATTCTCTTCTTTGTTAGGTAAAATGGATATACCAAATGAAGGAAGGGGGTGAAAGAATTACACATTCATCTGATCTTTCCATATCAGGGATTCCACAGCCCTAACTAAACTAATTATTTATCTTCATCTCCCTGTGGCAGGACACCTTTATGTCTTTAGGAACATATTGTATGTTTGGATATTTGTGTATAAACAGAACATCCTTCCCCTTTTAAAAATAATACGTAGCACCAAGTCAGAAATGAATATTAAATTTGGAAAAAAATGAGGAAGCTGAGTCAGCTCAGGCACTACATGTCAGATTGTTATGATGAAGGAACTTCATTGGCAGCGATCATTCAAGTTGGCCATTCAGACTGGTAGATGGTTCAAAACTTGATCGGAAAGCCTCGAGTATGATCGAGTTAGTATAATTTATGGTAAACTCACATATAAACTCGTTTTTGTAGTAACTTCTTTAGGTTCCAATGACCTAGTCAATTCTGAAGGTTGCTTAACGAGTTGATTGTGTGTGACTACTTCTTGACTCACGACTTGACTATGTCATGTTTATAATTATTACAATAGTTACATTTTAGTAACTAATATTCATAACTCAAAGCCAACTCACATTAACTAATATTCATAACTCAAAGCCAACTCACATGGTCATTGAGTAAACTTGACAGGGTGGACTTTGGAGTCAAGTTTTTGGTATTTAACCGTGGAGACAGGTGGAATTGATATTCCACACTCTTTAGAATTTTGTACATATCATGGATAACCTAGTTAAATGTCTTCTTTGGAAAGTAGGGTAATGGATCATCCTAAGATATGTGCAGATGGTGGAGCACCCAACAATGCAATAGTAGGTGTTGCTTTAAATTTTTGAAATGTGTGGAGAGCTGACGCAGCGGAATAGCAACGAGAAGAACATGTCGTCTCCTTTGTTGGGAAAAATCCTAAACTTCACCAAGGAAGAGAAACTCGTTTTGAAACTTTTATTAATGGAAAACTGAATTGCCTTGAAGGCTACAATGGTTTAAATAGAGAAAAGAAATCCTAATTCGTGTTAGGCACAAAATTAGGTTAATTTGGTAAATTTTACCAAAAATAGCAAAAGCGAGTTACTAACAAAATCAAATACTACTATCACTAAGAAACATC
>JAOXJP010272177.1:0-20084 GCA_025762735.1 Platanus orientalis | reverse complement strand
TGATTGTGTTCATGGTTTATACATTTAGTATTTATTTATAGTATTGTTAGACGACTTAAACCATCATTTAGGGTTTATTGCTCATAGTCAGAGGTGTATAGCGGCCGGTCTCGATTCAATGGAGCGTACAGGTCCACGGACATACACTTTGTTGCCTAAGCTAGCTATGGCTACAGCATGTATTTCTAAGTTGATGTTGTCCAAGCCTGTGGTAGCAACAATGGCTGCTTGCTAAGTGAATGATTCTCGTGTTCAATTATTTGGGGCTTGTTATAATATGATCTTGCAGATTCTGATTTACAACTTTAGACCCCTAATGTTACATAGAATATCTGCCTTGTTTATTTTCTGCAATAAATACTTAGATTTGGGTGTAGTTTTTGTATTGGATTTATTTTACATTCTCACACCTTCTTATTTTTTTTTTTCATCTCTTTTATTGTTCATTTATAGTCCAGTATGCTGTGTTTACTAAACCTTGCTAGCTTTCAGTGTTTTGCTTTGTTGCATTCACTTTAGATGCAAATAAATAAGGACATTCATTTTTCTGTTTTAAGAGTATTATTACCACTTTTCCTCTTGTGGTGTACCTGTCCATTGATTCTTGAGATGATTCTTTTCTTTACAATGGCATTGCAAACTTAACAATTCCTTGGGTTTGTTCTTATATCTTCATGTTACTTATATCCAACCCTTTCCATTTATACTCAATTCCTAATGTCTTGTCATTAATATGTTTGTATAGTTGTTTCGAGAGTTTCATGTGTAGTTAGATTCTTGGTCAATTATTTACACCCTCACATTTCTGTGGCAGCAATGATTTAACTAAATTCTTATGTAATATATCATAAAGTTGACAACTTTTATTGTGTGATATTTCCCTAGTATTCAAAACCAGATTAATCTCAGTTGATCCTCTTTCATGTTTTAATTTATTCATTCTTTTCTTATTTATTCATGTGGATGACTGGCAAATCATATATATATATATATATATTTCATTATGATTGACCTCTAATGTATATTCAGCTTAAAAGATTTTTTTATATATATCATTTTTACTTAGGAATCTTATCTAACATACTAATCTTGTATAGATTCACATTTTTTGACAGTTTTGATAGTATTGATTAAATTTATTTTCTAAAACATGTTTAGGGTGTAGTCTTGATTCGTTACTTGCATATGTAAGCAAATCTAGTTACTTGTTACTAATTTATTGTATTGTATATGGTTATGTAAGAGGCACCGAGAATGTTATGTTTCCTAACTTAATCCCAATGATTTATCTTAAAGTCATTTAATATAGATGATTGGATTAATTATGATCATTGTCATATGCAAGAGATATATAGAGGCTTGGGTCATGGAGTGATAGTGCAGTTGAGTCAAGTCATACTAGGTAAATGACACATTTTGAAGCCTTAACCTACGTAAAGTAGCTTAGTTTATTTGATTAAAAGTTATGTACATATTATTTTGGATTTTGGTGAGTTATGTATATTTTTTAGACAACATAGTTCATTTTACTTAAATTATGTAAATGTAAATGGTTATGATGGATACCGAATTGTCGGGTGGACAGTGATGATGTGAATGTATGACATATTTGGAGTATTTTCTTGATCTATAGGCTATCAGGTTGTTGAAGAAAGTGACATAAGGATCACTATTCATCCCCAAGGGGTCTATATTACAGCTGTTATGTTGCCGAAATTTCAACAAAAATGGAATGCGGATTCCTTACTTAATCTCAATAAAATGAGATAAAAGGCAATGGATGAGATGAATAAATTAATAAATTAAGTTAACCCTTAGATTATAACGGGTTTAAAGTAGGGAACTACGAAAGGGGATGAGGTGGGGTGCCTAACACTTTTCCTAACTCGTAAATGAACAACTTACCTAAGAATCTCTGGGAGTCGATTAGTTTAAGTGTGGAGTCAAAAATTCAAACCCTTTTCAAAACTTAAACTTGTTTTGTTTTCAAAACTGATGTTTAATCACATCATTAAAAAGACTGGTGACGACTCCAAATCAAGTGAGATATTTCCTATGATAAGAAAGTCTCTTTTCAAATGGATTTACCCGTCGTGCAAAAATCGAGGCCCACAGTGCGTCATTTTGATCTTTCTGATATTAAACTTTGGACTTCTTCAAATATCGAACCTTATGAACTCCGAACACTTTGAATCTTTAAATTTTAAATATTAAATATCTGAATACTATGAACCATGTAGAATTTCGAACACTTTGAACATCGAACTTTGAGCACTTCGAAATCATAAAACATTGAATCTCTCAAGACTAACATATGTCATCGGTTTGTAAGCTTTGACCTCTGTATTAAATTATTATCAGAACTTAGATCTTTGTATTAAACCATTGACCTCTATGTGACATGTGACTACTGATATTTCTGTACTAACATGATTGTGATTACTACTTCGATATCTGTTTAGCTTTGTATTGACCTTTGGACATGCGAGTATTCATATGTGTGTTTTACGTCAGATTATTTATAATCTACTAGATTTTTTACAGGTTGGAACTAACCCAGCTGTTTATTTTTCAGAATGATTATTGTTGTAGGTCATCCATTCGAGGGACTTTCTATGACATCTACGACTTTCCTTTTGACTTTCTTATCCTTATTTTGGACATATTTTGGGATTCACCATTTATGGTGTGATTATATTTTCAAACTAGTAAATGTTTCCCTTTATATATTTGGGTGAGAGGGCACCCTAATGATATCTATCTTTTAATCTGATACTATTGGACTACTTTGATCTTTGTAGATTTTAGATTATGCTTCCGCATTTTGATCTAAATAGATGTGATTAGTGATTATTGAATGTGCTTCTACATACTATTGAAATATGATTATTGGATCAAGTGGACTTAAGAAAAATTCAAATGAGAACAGGTGGACTATGTTGGATCTTACTTGTGGGCCCATGGTTTTAGCCAATTTCTACATGGATTATTGGATGTATGAATAGTAATGAATCCGAAGCGATACGGATCCATATTCGAATCTAGGTTTGGGGGCGTTACACCTGCTCTAGGCTTCTCAGAGGAGTTGCCTAGGGTTCCCTTGGGGGTTGGGTTCCCTTAGGGATAGTGCTTGGGGCCCTAGCATGGGCAACATTGTGCATCTAACTTAAGCCGAAGGTTAGCTATGTGGGCACTACTAACATGTACTATGCAATAGTGGTGGCATGTAGGTGGTTGAGTGGGCTATCTCGCGACCTGTGTGTTCAAGTGTGTCTTGTCCTGGTGCTTAGCATACTTAGCCTGGCATAGGACACCACTTCTGTGGCAAGGAAAAGTGTGGGTCAATGTCTTGCGAGGAACGTCATAGTTTACTTATAAGGTGTCATGGTGGTTGGTGGGCTTAACGGCTTAAGCAATAACTCGAGGATGTGTTGTAGGCGTACTAGGCTTTCAATGCTACATATAGAACATGATGAGTTTCATAGTCGTTTGAGATGTGCTTCAATGGTACATGTGCACATTAAGGTAGCTGACTAGTCATATGCTTAAGAAAAATGACATTAGGGACCCTACGGATGGGACAAGCATCGTGGTGACACAGGAAAGTATCTTGTGGGCTAGTCAAGTAGGGCTTAACGCATTGGTACTTTTTGTGATCAATATCCTTGTTAATGCATGTGAAGCATGTAGGAGGATCAGAGAAGGGTTTCGAATAGCAGTAAGAATGACCTTGGCTAGGTGATGGTCGGGGTGCTGCATGGTTGTGATAGGGAGAAAAATCTAGTTGTGACAATTGGTATCAAAGCTAAGTTGGGTGCTCAATGAAGACTACCTCTAATACAATTGCTAGCAAAGCCAAGTTGGTCAAGTTGGACAAGCTTTTGGGTGCTCAATGAAGACTACCAATTATACTATTAGTATCATGGATAGATTGGTCAAGTTAGCTAAGTTGGGTGGGTCAAGCATGATTTTTATGGTTACAAGTAGCAAGAGTGCTGCTGGCTACAAAGCTTATTGACTTTTATCATTTGTGGTTGGTTGCAGGACTTACCCAGGATCAAGAAGATGTTGACAGCACAGGTGAAAAAAGTTTTTAGTGTGACGGAGAGCATTGAAGCATTAGGCATGCATTTAGAAGTGAAGCTTATAGAGAAACATCTTGATGGCTCGGGAGAGCGACTCAAAGGCATATCATCAGGTGATGCTGAATGACATGTATGTCATGTATGTCCAATGGATTGAGCTACCATGTGGTGTTGAGTTCATGTCATGATAACAGACAAAATGTGTAGTATCACAATGGAAATAACACGGTGATGGCAGGGAGATGGTTTTACAGTGGCAAGCCAATTTAAGAATATGAATGGTTATTCTCTTAGGGTGAAGACATAGATTGTCAAGGAACTAAAATGGCACCAGAAAAAGTTCAATGGTTTACTCAGGGTGAAGGCAAGTGCTCTCAGGTACTAGAGCAAGACACTGACGAGATATAAGAATCTGAATGGATAGTTCACTTGAGAAAAGGTATGGGATGATGAGGTGATGGAATAACATATTGACTGTGACATAGTGTTGGCTTAGGGTGAAGGCAGTGTGCCACATACAAGGGCGACATAGATGAACGACTAAAGCAGTAAATGATAGTGTTGACTCAGGGTGAAGGTGTAGTGGACCGAGGTACTAGGGTGGCATAATAATATAAGGATAACTTGTGGCAATTTACAAAAAACCTTAATGGACCGAAGGTAAAGTGGTCAATCAATGGATGCTTTCTCAGGGTGTAAAGATGGGAGTGTTGAAGTACTGGGGGCAACACAAGAGGTTAGTTAAATTGGATATTGATAATGTCTAGGTAGACCAAAAGATATGGTGGAGAGCTTAAGTAGGGGAACACTTAAACCATAGTATACAATGAAAGTGAAAGCAGGTGAGACATGACAGGTGCATCACAACTAATGTCATTCATTCGAGGTACTAACATGTGCAGAGTTCATGTGTAGGCTTTGTTATCTTGGTCTGCTGAGTGTTAGAATTCATACCGAAGCAAGTCAGTATGCTACATAGGGTGAAGGATGTTGTTAGAATGAGATCTAGAAACCTCATAAGTGAAGTATGAAAGTTCAAGCAATTGGCAGAAGTGGTTCTGAACATCAGTGAGGATGTTGGCCATGGATTGGGGAGCATGAAGGATTGAGTTCTAAGGCAGGAAAGGTCAAAAAACCTACGGGCTAAAGCGAGTGCAAGTTAGTATGAGTTGATAGCTTCATTGATAGATTGTAGTGTAGTGAATCTGATAATCTAATTGGTTTGTTATGCAGCAAGTATAGTGTTTGGAATGAGACAATCATTTGAAAGATTGTGTCAAATCAAGAAGCCAATTAAAATAGAAAGTCCTCAGAGGAGGCAATCAATGATGGACTGTGCAAGGGCAGTTTTGAGTAACGGATAAAGTTGTTGGCCATGGAACATCTAGGATGTTCGGAATGCAGCTTAGTTGGGCAAGTGAGGTGATGTTCAGGTATGGGACTGTGTAGCAGCTTGTGTGTCAAAATTAAGGATAGTTTGGTGTGGGTGAGTCAAGATATGATGAGTTCACAACGGTTAGTTCTAGTGGAATGGATCCATGACACATTGCATTGTGGTTGGCTTATGAACCATACCTTAAGAAATGCATTGAAACTCTCAGTGGAGAGATACGTGACTGGATAGATGAATTCACAGCTTGGTTTGTAAAAGCTAAAGCAATATGGTGCATATATGCGAAGCAATCAAAGGATCATGTCTTGAGTGCAAGGAGAATTTGAGATGATTTCAAGGGTAAGCCAGAGCTTAGTCCGAGTTTGTTCATTGGCTTAGTTGTGTTCTGAGTATTCTGAAGTAGTAGATGTCTCAAGATTCAATGTATGTGTATTGCTTGTTGGATTGAGAAAGGGTTCATGTGGGAACATTGGTGCACAATGGGTCATGCACATGCAGAAGAGACCGTGTACGAAGGAGTGTTTGTGTGCGAAAGAATGCACACAAAGGCACTTGGAATGCCTTGAAGACCAGGATCGATCAAGAAGTAGGCGGTGTACAGTGTTTTCGAGCTGAGTTCATTGTGGCATTGGGTGATGATTCTGGAGAAATTTAGGTGCAAGAAAGGAGTGTGAAAGCTGAATGTGAGCACTTAGTATTGTGTTGACGAGGGCATCAACCAGACAAGTGGGAGAGAATGTTACAGACAAGTTTTTTAGCGCGTGCAAAGGCACAGTGGCCCTAGGCATTGGAACTATGCAAGTTTCGTAAATAGTGCATGATGGAAATCTCTTAAATATACCAGTATGATTTTCTGGGAGTCCTGATGCTCCCTTCTGGTAATGGGTGAAAAGCTTAGTGTACACCTTGAAAAGGGATGGGTGTTTGGAAGCACTTAGGGCCTTGACATGGGCAAGAGGCATGTCAAGGCATGGGCGGCATGACAAACAATGTGCCATGTGACATGCTCCTAGCCTACACGATCTTAAACTACGAGGCATCATTAACAAGGGTTAGGGGCTACTCTAGGATTCTTAGAGGAGTTTCCTAGGGTTCCCTTGGGGGTTAGGTTTCCCTTAGGAACGATACTTGGGGTCCCAATGTGGGTAGTACTATGCATATGGCTTAGGCCAGAGACTGGCTATGTGGGCACTACTAGTATGCACTATGCAATAGTGGTGGTACGTAAGTGGCCAAGTGGGTTATCCCGTGGCCTGTGTTCTCAAGTGTGCCTTGTCCTGATGCCTATCATGCTTAGTGTAGCACAAGCCACCACTTCAGTGGCAAGGCAAGGCGCGAGAAGACATCTTGTAAGGAACGCCATGGTGCCTTCATAAGGTGTCATGGTCGTCGATGGGTTTAATGGCTCGAATAGCAGCTCAAAGATGTGTTGTAGGCATACTGAGTCTTCAGTCCTACATATGGAGTCTGATGAGCTTCATAGTCATTTTAGATGTGCTTTAATGGCAAGGCATGCATGGCAAGGTGACTTACTAGTGGTGTGTTTGGACAACGAAGACACAAGGGACCCTATGGATGGGATGAGCGTCATAGCGATGCAAGAAAGTAGTTTGTGGGCTTGCCAAACAGAGCTTGACACATCGGTGCTCTTAGTAAGCAATACCCTTGTTAGTGTATATGGGGCATGTCAATGAATCAAAGAAGGGCTTGAATGGCGGTATGGCTGACCTTAGTTAGGTAATGGTTGGGGTGCCACACAGTTGTGATTGAGAGAAAAATCTGGCCGTGACAACCTACCAAGCCAAAAAGATGTAGTGAAAAAGAAGGATCAGTCAAGCCCATCTATTGGCTCTAATACCATAATGAAATTAATAGAAGGAAAAAAAATCTTATTGATTGACAGTAACCACAATACCTCCAATAAGAGGTTTAAATAGACAATTACATAGATAAAGATATAAACTAATCAAATCCAATCTTACCCAATCTAATGAAATAAAATCCTAATCTTTATCTCTCTTTTCTCTAATAATGGTTTAGCTTATCGATTACGTATATGTTGTGATACTGTGATACAACCATCGATAAGGACTCATTTGTTAATTGGGTCACGAAATTAATACCAACCCTACCTTGGAGTAGAGTAGTAAAAAACCTGAACACTTGGTTTTTTTCATGTAGGAATCGCATTTTATACTGCTTAGTCCAGTGTATTTTGATAATGTGAGGATGCTTTTCTTTTCACTTTTGGGGAAATGACCAGCAGTCTTAAGGTAGCGAGGTTATATTAAAGTCAATTTTTAAATGGAAGCATTTCACCAGAGTCGTAGTTGATCATATACAAGCATAGAAAGGAGTGCTTCAATAGCCACAGTTTACCAGCTGGGTGTTCACTATTGAAGTGGCCTCATGCGTTGCCTCTTCCATCAGTGTCCAGTGGCTGGAAGACACTCCCACACTTTATCTGAGTCGGCTCCAGGGTTTTGCTTTATAGTTCAAAGTTTCATGCATGTGTGCTTTCAATGCTTTCTTTGTCCCGTGCGAAATACTCTTTTATCAGTTGTTATCTTTACCTTACCCTCAACCATCTTCTGCCACGGACGGCCTAGCCGACAAGGCCGACGGGGCTGCAGAAGGCTGTCAACCTGTCCTTCTAACAGGCACGCATGTTGGAAGCACTTTGCGAGATGTTAGAGACAGACTTGGAAGCTAGGGTTGAATTTATAACGAAGGGATAGTTAATCTAACCTGTCGTGCCTTAGGGGTGTTGGGAGGCTAGAATTGACTTCCATGATTCACTTAGATTGTAAGCAAGATCCTACAGAAGAGTAGGATGATAAAAAGGTTTTTTTTTTTTTTCCTCAAATTTTGAAATGCTATGGCCATGGAATCATATAGAAATACCCACTTGGAATCAGATTAGATGAGTCTTGTTTAGGTGTTGCTAACCTGCATGTCATTGGATTCCAAGACTGTGTTTAACAAGCCCTTATGTTAAAACCATGTTAAACCTTTGTTGCTTAGGAATTGTTCATTAGTTCAAACACACATGGTACAAAAAAACAAAAACCAATAAAATAAGCTAATTTAGAAAATTTCGTCCAAATTTCCTCACTTTCTGAGGTGGTGATGAATCGAAATTCTAGGCGGGAATCTAAAAGTTTCAAATTTTCGTTTATATTAGTGAAATTTTGGTGAAAAACTCACTGATATTGATCTTTTCTATGGAAATTCGTCTCAGCTAAAACCCACCCAAATCTATTCTTTTGTTATCATATTTTGTTTAAGCTTTAGCGCAAAACTAACAATCCAATTCAATCTTGAGAGAAAATGTTCTACTCTCAAATTGTCTACTCCCCCATGCTCCAAGACACAAAGGCTGGCACGTGGTGCTTATTCTGAAAACCATTTTTACGGTTTTAATTAACCCTATACACCCCACCCTTTGTGTCTAACTAGGAGCATGGGGGAGTATACATTTTGGGAGTAAAACATTTGCCTTTCTTCAATCTTTTGGGGTGAGTACTAATGTTTAATTTTTAAATGTAAAATAATTATTAATTATCTATTTTTTTTTAAATGATAAAACATAAGTACTATGTAATTTAGAGATAAGATAAATAAACCATAAAATTTGTTTACAAAAAAAGACTAATTTAAGAGGAAATATAAGGTTAAGTAGTCATGTAATTTGACATGTTGTAACCATTTATTATAAAAAAAAAATGACATTTTTTTGTAAAGTAAAAAATAATAATGTCTACTAACCATTTGTTGATTGTAAGTTATACCTAGATGTATTTGTAGCTTTTTGAGTTGGAAGTATATAGTCATGCTTATCTCAACACTTCTTTAAGTTCTATTGACAATTTTCAATGAAATGTCATGAGATTTTAGTGTCTGATTTGTGAAATTATAGCAACCTAAAGCCCCTAAATTTCAGGAATATATCATCATTTCATGTTACATTTTGGCCCGCCAAAATGACAGATGTTGGTATTATTTAACACTGCTCCAACATCTGGGCATATCAGGGATATGGTGTTCCCAAACTTAGTGAACAACGAATCAACTGGGGAGCTAGGGCCAAGAATTTGTTGTTCAGTTAGACTTATATAAAGCCAAGGGGGTTGGATTTGGACTGGATCCATGTGGATCCGGGTCATACTTGGATAAAAACTCTTTCTTTTTTTATTTATGAATACTTGAAAAAAAGATTAGCAGAGGGGGAGGCAATTAGTAGATAAACACATTTCATAACAGTATTGCATCTAGTGACCGCCCTTTAACGAAGAAATTCCTATTTTGCATGTCCAAGTTAATCCCATTTAAATTGAAACTAAGAGAATAAACTTGAATTAATGGAAATGCTCTTAAATACATAAAGCTGGTCAGCAGACAGCTTGAGTTGTTTTCTGTGGCCTTACTGAGAAGAAAACTTGGTAAAAGAATAGTTGTAAGTGAAGCAATGTATGTCCTACCCTTCTTCTATAAATGCATAAGATATATAATGAACAGAATTTATAAAAATAATAATAATATATATTATCCTATCATCTTAGTAGTTAATTTTCCTTTTTACCTTTGTTTCTAATGAAAAGTTGGGACCATTTCTCAATTTGTTCACAAATCATTCTATGGAATCGCAATAATCTTCTTCAAACCGTTTTTTCAGATGCCCCCAAGAGACAGACCCTATGTTCAAGGGATGATTTCCTTCTTTTTCTTCTTTAAACTTTAACAACTAGCTAGCCAAAGACAATTACTTCCAACAATGTCAGATGAACAGATTTCAGATAACTTTGTTAAACTTGATCTTCACGGAATTAATCAATCTTGTTATTTCTTGACACAAAAAAGGTGAAATACCACCGGCCCTAGCTAGTAGAAGTTTATAGAACCCATACACATGTTCATCATAAATAAAACAGGATGCATGCAAAACTAATTTCTGCTATCCACCATTCGCATTATAGTACTCCAACCCATTAAAGGTCATCAGCTTTAGAGACAGAAGTCACTGCTCAAATAAATAATTGAATAAACAACACTGAACTTATAAACAAACAGCATAGACTAATGGGTGAATTATTGCTCCCCTCAACCTGCACATGGCTTTGCTCCCTCCTTCACTTGGGTCACTGAACTTATTATTGTCCTCTCCAGAAAAAAAAATGAATAAATAAAAGCATTACATGATACAAAGAATCTCATAAGGAGGAAAAAAACATTAAATTAAATTGAGAGAATAAAAACACACAACTACAATAATAGCAACAAAGACAGTTATAACAGTAACAACAACAGCAAGGATGTGATTATTAAGCACACCATTAACAATAAACAAGCTAGACATATCCAGGTCTACACAAATATTATTGCTTCTTGTCCTTAACAAATATCCCATTTTTTTTATATATCCATATATCAAACCATAATATAGACACACCAAGGCACCCTGCTCGATCCATCTCGCGCATTTTCGTCGTAGTTTGGCCTTTGCAGAAACTGGGAGATCAAATGAGCAGGCTGTGGTGGTCACCTCTTCAGCTTCTGTTCTTGCATTTCTCCACGGCTCTTGGCGCTGAAATTCACATAAAATTAGATCAGTTATACATTAATTCTGAAGAGAAAATGAACCAAAGATGAATAATCTTATTTAAACCCCCTTTAGAGCACTGAAATACTAGTTATATTTAGTGTTAATTACGTTATTATTGAGGAAGAAAAAGAGGTAGCGTTATTGTAAGTTTTTTTTTTTTTTTTGGCGGGGGGGGTGGGGTAGAACTAACTTGGTAAATAGAAATTAAAATTACCACTTGCTGCCTTAGTTATAAAGGTGTGCAAACATAAGTTTGGAAATGACTTGCAACTGCATGTTTAGGCTTTTACGATGAAAGATCAAATTGCCCTCTATATCCAAAAAAGTCAGTTGCAGAAAATAATAAGGCTTTGGCCTTCCCATCAGACAACCCCAAAACAAGGCAATGGCAAGTCACTTACAAACTTTGAGGCAGTGACATCTATGAATTGGTAACTGAGGAAGCTAGTGGTAATTTTCCTTTAGAAAAGTTAGACTAATTAAAGCACGGCTATAAGATCAAGGTTTGATCACCAGGATGGCCTAACACTTCTAATGAGTTGTTCAAGTTCTACTAATTAATCTCAGTTAGCTTGAGGAGCATGTTATTAATCACCCAAATTAGCAATACAAGTTAAATGCAAAAACTGTGTATTAAAGTACTAACCAAGTCCAATCGCCTCCGATCCTTTCATTATCCTCAAACGCTTGCATGAATCAACAAACATCCTGGTTAAATCAAGGATGAGTTAATAGTTCACTTGAAAAGTACTAATCCATGAAAGGGTTACACTAATATGAACAGTCATGGTATATTGCATCCATAGCCACAAAGTTGTGCCACGGATCAAGCAGTTGCCTGCAAAATCACTAGCACATGGATGGATAGAGTTCTAGATTCCATCATCGGTAGTCCCAATGGATGGATCCCCATGATGTACAGCACAGCTTTACATCAATTTGATTATCATGAGCATGAAGATTTTGTTAAGAGGGAATAAACCAAGTCTCCCAAAACCTTAAAGTGTTAGGAGAAAACAAAATTAATTTACTTCAACACTTCCCTTAGGAGGAACACTGTTCCATCCTGGGAATACTTGAAGAACCAGGTGCAAGTCTACAACACATGCACACACGTGCATAGTCATGTTCGATAGAGTATTTCTACTTTCACAGGATTCAAACTTGCTACCATGCTTCAGTCTGATATCATAGTAATAATGAATTGACTAACTGTCCCAAAACCTTAAGGTGTTAGGAGATACACGAATTAATGTATTTGAACAAAACTTACTCCCATGGGACATCGCCGACGAGCATCCAATCTCCATCCTTGTCTTCATATGTGGGCACATACTCCGAACCATTCAACAGATCCATCAACTTGCTCTCATTCATGAAATCCTTCATACCTTGCGGCCCACAGTTACCTACAACCAACAAGAACAATAAGAACAATTACTAGGATCAAGTGACATGAATGGAAGAACAATAAAGGATGTCATAATTTCATATAAACTCTAAACTGGTGAATGGGTAAGTAAGGCATGCATGAATCATAATAAAAACCTACATAAATTTTTTGCTTGAATAATTTCTTTTTAAATTCATTTAAACTTAAAGTTGCTCTGCTAAGGATCTAGTTGCTAATTTTATAACAAGGGATTTATAATTACGTACCAATGGTGAATGAACTGAACATCTTTCCTAAGGCATCAGAGAGCTCTTGATAGCTCTTGTACATCTTCAAGTCCACCTTACGCAGGTAAGGTGCACCGTCCATGCTAACCTTCACGAAAGCTGCGCTGCTGCTAACCTTCTCAGCCTCTTCTGTGGTGCTCTTTTGGACAGCCAGGATGTTCTTTCGGAATGACCTAACGGGTGGCCAACCCACCACCTGTGCCCTGAAATCCAATGTTCACATAATATATTCACACTCAATTTTCAATTTATCCACAAAAAGGCCCTACTTTTGATTGAAGAGATTATAATTTAAACCAGGAAAATAGAGTTGAATATCTATAGATTCCTGGTAAGTTTCAGGTTCATAGGTAGAGAAGAAGAAATTTCATTATTTCCATGGTAAAATCTACTATCTGGAGCTGTAAACAGCTGGTCTTTCCTAATAAATTATCAAAAACTTTAGAAGAAAGGGTATGTTGGATATGTAAAAGTCCACTTTAGTTGTGTTTTACAGTTGAAATACACAAGAGAAAGACAGTGGAATTTTTCAAGCAATATCATCTAATGTAACAGATTTGTTGCATTTCCCCCTTCAAATTCACTTGCTAGACTTGAACCCTCCTTAGCAAATATAAGAAATTCAACTTTGAGATCTTGGGTTTGATGATGATGATAATGATAATAGTTAAAAATGTTATAATTCTAGTACATTTGTGCATGCTCAGTAGGATCTGGGTCCTTGTCCCTCAACCCAAGTAGCTTTCCAGATCAAAAAGGAAAGTGAATGTCTTGAACTTTTTTTCTCTCCTAAAATTATAAATCGTATTAAGACATGCCTAACCTTAAAACTCACCACCACATGAACATGCAATAATCTAAGAAAAAAATGATAAAAATGAAATTATCTACATACTTAGTCCCTTAATAACATCTCACCTTAGTCTAAAAAGAAATAAAATTTCCACAGAACCAAAAAGGGGAGAGAGAGAGAGAGAGAGAGAGAGAGAGAGAGAGAGAAGCTTACTTGGCTGGAGGTTTGGCTGGATCATTAGTGCAAGAAAGAAGGTTCTCCTTGGTTGAATTCTTCTTCTCGGTTGGATCCAAAACACACTCCTTTGAGGGAAGGTTAAGCTTCAAATCAACAGTCTCGGAGAAGCCTCTCTTCCCACCATTCTTTGGGGTCTCGGTTTCGCTACCACCTCCACCGGGCAACCCAAGACGTAACTCCGTCTCTTCGAAATTCAAACTATACCCGTCTCGCTCTTCGCCGAGCATGTTCGTCATTTTCCTGCAAACTTCCATGGAAATTCCGGCAATGGAATTATCTTCCTTTTAACACTCACCCCCCCTCCTCCCCCTCTCTCTTTCCTCTATCTGTTGTTGCTTAGCTTTCTTTGTTTTCTTCCTAGCCTTCGTTTCTTGGTGTGATTGGGAGAGAAAGGAAACCCAAAAATAAAAATAAAAATATAGGGGGAAACGTTAGAGCTGATAAAGGGTCAGAAGAAGTCATATTGGGCTTACTGTGTGTGTTAATGTGGATGCATGATTGTGCACTGCACTATCGTGTTTCGACCGTCTTGATTTTGACACGTGGCAGGACTGTTTTGGTATTATCTTCCTTGAAAATGCAATGGCATGGTGACGTATTTCTGCAACTGATTGTGGGTTCGAATATCTCCCACCCAAATAGATAGAACCCATATCAGTATCTACCCAGCACGTGACAATGTTTATCAAGGGTATTTTGATAAATACGCAGGTACTTATTTACTGTGTACCCATTACAATATTTTTTTTCGCGACACCCAGATCCTCTACCGATCTTGCTAAAGTCCTGCCTATCGTCCTGCTTGTGCTGTCATGCAACACATAATCCAAAAGAACGAATTAAGGTGGGTGCATTTTACTTTCTGATTATATTTGTCACATGACAGGCAACAAATTAAGGTGCTGTCATGTGACACATACCCTTTGAAAGTAAAAAACACTCACCTTAATTTCATAGTTTGGAGTATCTGTCACATGGCAGCAGAAGCAGGATGATAAGCAAGACTTTAAGATCAGGAGACGATCTGAACTCCCTTTTTCTATATTCGTAGACACCTTTACAAAGTATCGCATTGTGGTATCTCTAAAGTCATATATGAAATGACTCATGATTGTGGTGGAAGGAAGTGGACTACAATCCATTTTTGTGGGGTTCCAATGTTTAAATCGCGAACGAGGTGAATGAAGAAATCTGTGGATATCAGGAATCCTTTGAGTGGATTGTATCCGCTCCTCTTAACAAACGCTCATCTCTGCCCCATGTCAGGGGGAGGGTACATCAGCACCGACAAGTGATTTTTACATTTTTGGGGGGTGTGCATTTCACTTGTCGGCGCTGATGTGCCCGCCCCCTAACATGGGGCAGAGAGGAGCGTTTGCTAAGAGGAGCAGATACAATCCACTCTCGTCATTAATCAAACTACCTTTAACACACTGCATGCATTATAGTGCAACACTTTAGACAAAAATTTAAAATTCGAGTGGGTGGTTTATAGTGTTGTCCAAGTATTATGTTGAAGACATACACAATGCGTTGAGGATACTTTAACGTTAGTAGAATCCTCTCTCTATCTACAGGTCATTTAAGCTGTTTAAATGAAAACAAGCTTGGAATACAAGTTAAACAGGTATTTACCTAAAAGAGTAACTTTTAAGCGAATTTGAATCATCTCCAATCTTGATTGAGATACTTAACACCTATACGAATCCGACACATGACACCATGTCTGATAAAGGGTATTTAGATAAAGATATAGGGAATTTATCAACTTTATAATTACTATAACACCATTATTTAACCTACTTCCATTTACCAAAATATCTTTTGTTGGGCATCCTTTTTTTTTATTTTTTGGTTAAATCATTGTCAGACATCTTCTTAAGTCATCCTGGATTTGATTTCAACCCCTTTTAACCCCCATTAATTCGAAAACGAAATAATGTTCTGCCCAGGATTTGGTGTCCAGGACACCAGGGACTTCATATGGAATAAAATGGATGGGAGTAAGATTAAATTTCAAATTCTCACCCATTTTATTCCATATGACATCCCCTGGTGTCATGTACACCTAATCTGGATAGGACCTTTGCTCCCATTAGGAATAAGGGAAAATTTTAAGAGAGATTATTTGTAAGGAAAAATCCAGTGTGTCTAACATGGACAAGGATACTACAATGTACTTGGCTGGTGCCAAATTTAGATAGACGGTTTGAATTTGTCATGTTAGTTCGTGGTAGGCTTAAAAGCTTGCAATAGCAAAAAAAAAAAAAAAGAAAAGACTTCGTGAAAGTATCTTGTTTTTCGTTTAATTTTTTGAATATAGAGGAATTTTTCTTTTCTTTTTTCCTTTTTTTTTTGTATGTATTCTTGACGAAATCTTGTAAGGGTACAAGTCTTATCGTGCTTTATTATTATTATTATAGAAAAACTCTCTCTCACACACACAATAAACTCCAAAATCGACACCAAAAGTGTCAAGGATAACAAGATTATTCAGATCAATACTTGCCAAGTGAGACTATCCATTAGAGCACAATATCCTCTATAATGCCCCCTTGTGCGACGCCCCATGAAGCAAGACATCGCAGAGGATATCAACCCATCCATTAGATTGGCAACCCTTTGAATTAGCTTTATGATTTGTGTGGCAGTCCACATTAACCATATAAAACACGGCACATTGAAGTTCTATAACCAATGGAATGCTAGGAAGCGAAGAAGGCTTTCATTTTCCACACATGGTGGGGAATGTTGAGCTGAAATTTGCCACACGAAGAGAGGCTGATATCGAACACAAGAAACTCCCTCTCATGTCACCACTTATAAGATTCATCGATCATAAAGAGCCCTCTCTCACTCTATCATTTCCTAAGTTTAACGGAATTACTTTTTCGAGAAAAAAAAAAAAGTCTAAACGCTTTGGTACAAGATCCTAATTTTATCGCAAAAAAAAAAAAAAATTGCCAAAAAAGCTTATTTTGTTTTCTCTCTACAAATCATCTCCATTCAAAAGGACAAAAATCCTGTCCATTCTCTCAACCTGATGCATGAAAAGGGTATTTTGACAAATACAAACAGGATAAATAAGGGTATCTTAATATATACAAGAGGATAAATACATGTATACAATTACCAAGATACCCTTATCAGTTGTCATGTCACATCCTGAATTGGGACCAGCAGTACTTATTGCTTCCAAGGGCTAATCCTCTACTGTAACTTAAAAAGTGTCATTCGAAGATGTTAGCTTGCAAAGTTAGTAAAATATATGGATATCTTGTAATAGACTTGGATTCAAAACCCATCACTTACTAATAATTAATCATTAACGTTCACCTATCAAAAAAAAAAGTGTGCCATTCTCTCGCATGTATCGGCAGTCTGGCACATACCCAAAAAAACAAATTTGATGGGTATTTTCAATTTTTGGTAGGTGATTTTTCATATTTTTACATACATGCTGCATGCTCGACTATACCACACTATAAGCTGCAGTATAGGATTTTCTCTGCTTGCTTTCCATTTGAAATGGAGATACTTCCAAGTAGATAAACTTGCATGCAGTAATGTGGTTTTGTTTTTTCTCTTTTCATCTCTCTTTTTTTAGGCCAAAGGGAGGGAGGGATGGGGCCGAGGTGTTGAGATGGTGGGACAAGTCAACTGATTGGAAGCATGTGCAGTGCTGAGGTTCATTGGGAAGGGGTGGGGAGAAAGGAAGGACCCATCTAAGTCCATGTGACCTTGTTAGCATGTCGCCTTGCCTCAAACCCTCTCCCATGTGCGCCGCTTCAGGGTGTCCCTTCCTCTTCTACTCCCTTCCTTTCGATATTAAAAAATAAAACAAGAAACCCTCAAGTCCCTTCCTTCCTCCCTCTCCTCTCTCTCTCTCTCTCTATCTCTCAGTTGTATCTTTTAAAATGATTAAAGTACCCTTAAAAAAAATGTTCAATGTTACACACATTTATATAACATGATCACATCACCGCCCCTATCTCACTTAATAGCGTCGGTGGGGGTGGGGGTGAGGGATGGACATAACCGTAAAGTTTTGAGTTATTTATTTAACCAAATAATTGATTATTACTTAATTTAATTAATTAAATGCAATAGCCTATTCATCCAAAAAACAAAAGCAATAGCTTAATTCTTCCAAAAAAAAAAAAAAAAAATGCAATAGCCATAGGCAAAGAATTGCATAGGCTATTGCAATAGACTTGGGTCAGGTTTTCGTTGGATATTCTCCTGCTTGACTCATTGTTAGCCTAGTTTTTTTCTAGTAGACAAGGAAAAAGTGGAATTGATTTTGTGGAAACTAGACTCATTCATAAAGTAAGATTAGAATAAGTGGTGAGGACTATCAAAGTAATTATTTCCAGCAAAATGGGCTAATGATAACTTCCATGTCATTAAGACTTTTTCTTTTAGCGACTAATCATGCCCGACATACCACATTCTTCGACGTAATACAAAGTATAGCGACGACAGTGGTGATTTAAAAGGTGGAGATTGAGTAGGAGGAGCTTTCAAATTAATTTTCCATCTCTAATTCTACATTTAATGAGATGATTTGGATCAAAATTGAATGGCTATGGAGATTATGGTCCATAGAGCAAGAAAAGCCTAGATTTGGTGGGAGCATTCAATAGAAAACTAAGGATACCTACCAAGGGCTATGCATTAAAAGGTTCAGCCAAATCACTACAACCAAAATTCCTTTGCAAGCTATGAAAAGATGCAATATGTCTCTGATTAACAGTCTCATACTCATAGCTTGACAAGCATACCAAAACCCTTAAAGCTTCAGCTTTAGGTTGGTATGAGTTAATAGGGAATTGAGCATGTAAGGACCTCATAGGGCTCATCAGATATCAGAAGAGAAAATTTTTATGTTTAAAACCAACCAATCTTTATAAGACATTTTTTAACGCAATTTGTCAGCTCCGGCCGGATGTCAACCCAGCCAATCCGGCAAGCTAACCCAGTCAAAATAGTGATGTCAATTGGCCTGAGAAAAGGATTGGGAGGGAACAAGAAATTGAGAATATAAAATCCCATTTGGTTCGGTTAAAGGGTTTAACTCGGCAGTCTCTTGTTTTTCTCGGTTTGACCAGCTGTTTGTGGTGCATAATTAAGCTTTAGGAGCAAACCAGAACAGTTTTGGCCTAGTTGATGGTTAATGTGGCCAGACCGATTGGTTCACTTCAGATGTGGGAGGCCACATCATAACCTGATTGGTTGTTAGTTGAGTATTTTGGGATTGCCTAATAAAATCTAAGTCGGCCCATATGAAGGTTTAATATTCAGAATATAATAATAAAATTTAAAAAAAAAAAAAAAAAACCTTAAAAATTGAGACTTTCAAGTGTAAAGGAGATTGCCTACAGTTTGAAATCACTCTACAGTTCACACGGGCATATAACAGTCACATAAATGAGTGATTTGACACTATCAATATTTGAATTTCAAACTTCAGTCAAACCACACCCACTTTTGTGTTTGTGCTAAAGCTGTTTGAACTGTAGACGGTTTCTTTCTTTCAAGTCATTGGCCTACATTACCAGTGCTCATTTATGCTGCAATCAGGGTTGGACCAAAGCTTTCTTAATTCCCAACCAAGACTGGCCTTTGCCAGCACCAAGGGCCCAATCAATTTAAATAGTAGATAAGTACTACTTTTATCACTCTTTTTAATTTTCAGCCAATATACATAACCACTTATTAATGGGTTTTTTCTTTCTTTCTTTTTTGGTGAAATTAATGAATTCTTTCTAGTTAATCTTTTCTTTTCATATTTTGTGTATTAGAGAGAGAGAGAGAGGTACAATGTGGGACAGTTTCATAACCATCCAATCAAGATCACACAAGTTTCAAATGATAAATGTCTTGATCAGTCATCATATCCAACGGCTATAAAAATGTGTGGCACTTACACTACCATATCCTTTTGGCACTAGGATATTTATTCTAATGTACTTTATCAACATCATCCATTCAACTTGTTAGCACAAGGTAGAGAATGGGAGGCAGGTCACATCCCAAAGAGATGGAAACATCCCCAACCCTAGCTGTGCCCTTGCCCTGTCAACATCACAAATGTTGGACCAGTTCCAACCTAACTAACCCAGATAGTCCAAACCTCCCTAAAGTAAATGAACCACAATCCATTGCCATTTCGAACCAAAAAAAAAAAAATGCTTAAAAAAGGTTTCTTTTTTATTTCCCCAACTATCTTTTATTTTGAGTCAAAATCCAAAATGATTCGAGAGATATGCTTTGGTGAAAGTGTCAACTTTT